>OZ035831.1:43460315-43482815 GCA_964034765.1 Knipowitschia caucasica
CACAATTTTTCTAAATGACAAAATAAGAAAGAACAGAAAGAAGGGAAGAAGTAAAGAGTTTAAACCATCTGGTTCAGACCCATTCTTACCACGATCAAACACCCACATACTTGTATTTTTATTAGACACATATTTATTTGATGTCTTGTACAAGTTTTAGAAGTATCTCTAACCTTAGCAAAGTAGATTGCTGACAGTTTAGACCTAATCTGTGTGTGTAGAGATCATAGTTCTGTAAATGTGCCAGATGTGAGCGCGGCTGCTCTACAGACAGTAAAACCTGCTCTGATCATGTGACCACTGGACTCTTAACTTGTCCCTGTGCTGTCTGTGTTATTTTGTATTTTATTGTATTGTATGTTGTCATTTCTTATGTATTTCCTGCCTCGAGACTACAGATGAAAACTAGCTTGGTGGCTATAATCCGGCATATCTATATATTTGTTTTATACTAATGTTCATTAATCTGAATTGTATGTCCTCGGTCAGGGTCCTGGGTCCTGGGTCCTGGGTCCTGGGTCCTGGGTCCTGGGTCCTGGGTCCTGGGTCCTGGGTCCTGGGTCCTGGGTCCTGGGTCCTGGGTCCTGGGTCTTGGGTCTGGGTCCTGGGTCCTGGGTCTGTTCCTGTAAGTCCTCTTGGCCTCTTGAGCTCCAGGAAACGCTCTAAAGTCCTGCAGACCCTGAACACAACACTCAGTGGAAACATGAGCTGCTTCTGGGAAACACACAAGGCCCAAAAAAACACCACAACAACAGATGCCTGAGCGCACAACGACCACAACAAAGAACCAAATTAGCTCTGTACACACACATACACACATACATACACATACACACACATACAGATACACACACACACACACACACATACAACACACACAAATACATACATACACATACACATAAACACACATACAACACATACACACACACACACACACATACAACACACACACAAACATACACATACACACATACACACACACACACACATACACATGAGAGAGTGAGAGGCTGGTCCATGCGTTGCTGGTCCATGTGTTGCTGGTCCATGCGTTGCTGGTCCATGTGTAGCTGGTCCATGTGTTGCTGGTCCTTGTGTTGCTGGTCCATGTGTTGCTTTTCCATGTGTAGCTGGTCCATGTGTGGCTGGTCCATGTGTGGCTGGTCCATGTGTGGCTGGTCCATGTGTGGCTGGTCCATGTGTTGCTTTTCCATGTGTAGCTGGTCCATGTGTGGCTGGTCCTTGTGTTGCTGGTCCATGTGTTGCTTTTCCATGTGTAGCTGGTCCATGTGTGGCTGGTCCATGTGTGGCTGGTCCATGTGTTGCTGGTCCATGTGTTGCTTTTCCATGTGTAGCTGGTCCATGTGTGGCTGGTCCATGTGTTGCTGGTCCATGTGTTGCTTTTCCATGTGTAGCTGGTCCATGTGTTGCTGGTCAGGGCCTTTATCAGCTGCTGCTCTGGTCCACATTCCTGAGTCCTCTCTGGTTTGTTCAGGCTCTTGGCAACAGGCCTCTCTCCTGACCCACAAAGAGAGGCCTGACCCTGGATACAGAGTCCGCCTCCCAGTCCCAGTCCCAGTCCTCTCAGTCCTCAAAGTCCAGACTCTTGGGTCTCTCTCTCTCTGGTCTCTCTCTGGTCTTTCTCTGGTCTCTCTCTGGTCTCTCTTGAGTCTCTCTCTCTGGTCTCTCTGGTCTCTCTCTGGTCTTTCTCTGGTCTCTCTCTGGTCTCTCTCTGGTCTCTCTCTGGTCTCTCTCTGGTCTCTCTCTGGTCTTTCTCTGGTCTCTCTCTGGTCTCTCTTGAGTCTCTCTCTCTCTGGTCTCTCTGGTCTCTCTCTGGTCTTTCTCTGGTCTCTCTCTGGTCTCTCTCTGGTCTTTCTCTGGTCTCTCTCTGGTCTCTCTTGAGTCTCTCTCTCTCTGGTCTCTCTCTGGTCTTTCTCTGGTCTCTCTCTGGTCTCTCTCTCTGGTCTTTCACTCATTGAAGTTCCCTCAGACGTCCCAAATCATGAATGACGTTTGGGCTTTAGGCCTTCATCATGTTTTTGATCTGACGAAGGAGGCATTTGAGCATCTGGCAGGCAACCACTTTGTATTTTGAGGTCAAAAGAAAAGGAAAAACATGATTTGATGAAGGCATGAATAAATAAGATTTGGGACGTCTGAGCTGAGGGTGCGATGCTTCCCTGTTCTCTCATCTCTCTCTATCATAATTTTGGACAGAATAATCTTGGACGCTTAAACTCGCTCATGGAAATGATGAAGTTTGTCCTGGATCCTATAGTTTGTCCTGGATCCTATAGTTTGTCCTGGATCCTATATTAATGGCGAGTCCCGTGGGAAAGTCTGTCTGTGAAATGTAAAGGACAAGCGCAGATTGAAGGAGGTGCAGTTCAAAGTCGTTTCCGTGACGTTTTTCAGCTGCAGTTAAACTACAGACCCAAATTTACACTGAGCGTAATTATGGCCCAGTGCTTCCCACGGAGCCAAGCTAAGTTTGGTCTATTTCAGTTTGTCTCTGGTTCTCAGCATGTGATTATACATTATATAGAGCAGGGGTGCCCAAAGTGGGGCCCGCAGGCCAAACTTGGCCCGCCAGACCACTTCAGGTGGCCCGTCTAACATTGTCCACCCCTGCAGCAAGTTTCTATCTCCCTCAGACTCGCTAGACACATAGATATATGTCTGATGTTGCGCGGGCCTATACACTCTAAAATGCTGTCCAGTACTTTAGTCTTGTATCAAGATGCACGCCTCACTCATGGTTCACATCAACTTGCACTAAAATGTTTTTTAAATCAAACACACCTCTCAAAACAATTGAGTGCAAGGCACCTTTATGTTTTATCAATTTGAGAGGATCCCCCATGAGCCTTTTCGCTTGTAGGAAAGTATAAGAAAGGCAAGCAGAAAAGTGCGCCCCTAGTGTTAGGTTTCTGTTTTGCATTATGAAGTACTTTCGCTTTTGAGCACGTAGCTGTTGCCATAGCAACACGCAGCCGCATGCCTTCATTCATTCATTTTGTTGCCTGTGTCAGTGTGCGTTAATGGTAACGCATAATATCGGTGTATTTGGCCCGGCCTGGCAAATTTTTACTTTGGCCCTTGGAAGCAAAAGGTTTGGCCACCCGTGTAATAGAGAGAGGGACCAGAGAGAGAGACCAGAGAGAGACCAGACAGAGACCAGAGAGAGACCAGAGAGAGAGACCAGAGAGAGAGACCAGAGAGACCAGAGAGAGACCAGAGAGAGAGACCAGAGAGAGAGACCAAGAGAGACCAGAGAGAGAGACCAGAGAGAGAGACCAGAGAGAGAGACCAGAGAGAGAGACCAGAGAGAGACCAGAGAGAGACCAGAGAGAGACCAGAGAGAGACCAGAGAGAGACTAAAGAGAGACCAGAGAGAGACCAGAGAGAGACCAGAGAGAGACCAGAGAGAGACCAGAGAGAGACTAAAGAGAGACCAGAGAGAGAGACCAGAGAGAGACCAGCAGTCCTTGTACTTTTAGATCTAACGGCAGCCTTTGACACTGTTGACCATAATATTTTAATATCCCGTCTTGAATCATGTGTTGGGATGAGTGGCACAGTGCTTAAGTGGTTTAAGTCATATCTGAATGATAGGTGTTTTTCTGTAAACCTTGGTTCTTTTACCTCGCAGAAAGCCCCCCTAACCTGCGGGGTACCCCAAGGCTCAATTTTAGGGCCAATTCTATTTTCATTGTACATGCTGCCATTGGGCTCAATTTTTAGGAAATACAACATTCAGTTTCATTGCTTTGCAGATGATGTACAGATCTATTTGCCTTTGGACCTCAAATCTAACTCATCTGCCGCCTTATTGACATGTCTTAAAGAGGTCAAAGACTGGATGTCACTGAATTTTCTCAATTTGAATGAGAAAAAGACTGAAATCGTGTTTTTTGGTGAGGCTAACCTTACCAGCAGTGCTCTTGGTCCACTTGCGTCCCACTGCTGTTTATCCGCTAAAAGTCTTGGATTTCATATTGACAGTTCATTCCAGTTTGAAAAACAGATCAATGCAGTAGTCAAAACTAGTTTTTTCCAACTTAGGCTTCTAAGTAAGGTGAAGCGCTACTTACCTTTAAACCAATTTGAACAGGTTGTCCATGCATTGATCACAACTCGTTTGGATTATTGTAATTGGTCTAAAGCAGTCATCAATTCGCAGACTCCAAATGGTCCAAAACGCGGCTGCACGCCTGCTCACAGGAACCAAACGGCATGAACATATTACTCCTGTTCTGTCGTCTCTTCACTGGTTACCTGTTGCTTTTAGAATAGACTTTAAAATTCTATTACTTGTTTTTAAATCTATCCGCGGACTGGCACCGCCTTATTTATCTGATTTGTTGTCTTTGCACGCTCCTGTCAGAGCTCTGCGATCCTCGGGCCAAAGTTTGCTGGATCGTCCAGGATCTCATTTAAAAACTAAAGCCTAGCGTACATCGGACTGGCAACTGATTATATCCGTCGCATATGAGTTGCTGCCCCGCACACATCGACAATCTGGCGAAAACGGGCAACTCCCAGTAGCAGACCAGTCTCGGGAATAACAGCGCGTACATCGACAGCAACTGGCCTCAACTACAGTGTGTTTTCTGACATAAACTGTAGAGGGCGCAATACACGCAATACACACATGTTGTCGGAGCGGCGCATGGAGCGCGCACATTGGGTCATATCTCCGAAACTGAGGACAACTAATTGCCGAAAAGTAGAACACGGGCAACTGACTGAAACTGGAGACCGACTGTTCATCTCCAGTTGTGAGAGCGCTCACATCGACCGAATTCGGCAACTGATCATCTCCATCATCTACTCTCAGTTGCCAAAAGCCGCCTTGCAACTAGTTGTCCCCAGTTTCTCTGTCGATGTACGCTAGGCTTAAAGGAGATAGAGCTTTTGCAGTGGCAGGCCCTAAACTGTGGAACTCCCTCCCTGTGAACATTAGACAGGCTACATCAGTTGAGAGCTTCAAAACTCTGGTAAAGACTTACCTTTTTACGCAGGCTTTTAACACAAGATGAGCTGAGCATTTTTCTTTTTATATTTTTACAGTTTACATTTTTACTTTCTTATCGTGTTATATTGTTGTGTTTTTGTAGTGTTGTATTATTGTACTGTGTACAGCACTTTGGGGCAGTGATGGCTGTTTTGTAAATGTGCTTTATAAATAAATTTGACCTTGACCTTGACCTTGACCAGAGAGAGACTAAAGAGAGACCAGAGAGAGACCAGAGAGAGAGACCAGAGAGAGAGACCAGAGAGAGAGACCAGAGAGAGAGACCAGAGAGAGAGAGACCAGAGGGAGACCAGAGAGAGACCAGAGAGAGAGACCAGAGAGAGAGACCAGAGAGAGAGACCAGAGAGAGACCAGAGAGAGAGACCAGAGAGAGACCAGAGAGAGAGACCAGAGAGAGAGACCAGAGAGAGAGACCAGAGAGAGAGATCAGAGAGAGACCAGAGAGAGACCAGAGAGAGACCAGAGAGAGAGACCAGAGAGAGAGACCAGAGAGAGAGATCAGAGAGAGACCAGAGAGAGACCAGAGAGAGACCAGAGAGAGACTAAAGAGAGACCAGAGAGAGACCAGAGAGAGACCAGAGAGAGACCAGAGAGAGACCAGAGAGAGAGACCAGAGAGAGACCAGAGAGAGAGACCAGAGAGAGAGACCAGAGAGAGACCAGAGAGAGAACAGAGGGGGACCATAATGTTAGCTTCACATTTGTTTTTGAAGTGTAAATGACATGATTGAAGTTCCTCTGTGCCTCCATCAGGACCGGACTCAAACATGTGACTTTATAGCAAGACGCTAACCACTCAGCCACCGCCCTCTGGAAGCCGGGGCAATGAACGACTCAAACTAAACTGATCTGTATTAACGGGTTTTGACCATTAAGTTTATTTACAAAACTTCAGTCATTCACACGTTTGTAAAGAAGTTGCTGGTGTGTGTTGCAGGGAGGAGGTGCACGACCACTGTGTGCGCTGGAGGAAGAGGTTCACCTTCATCTCTAAGATGAGCGCCAACCCCCAAACTGGAGTCCTGGACCCGGCCGTCTGCAGGGTCTCCGTTCGGAAGGTACCCAACACCAAATACAAGGAAATGCAAAGAACTTAAGATTATATTAATAGTAAATCACTTCTATCCTTGGGTTTCATACGACGTCAGGGCAGTGGTGAATAACAAACGTAGGACAGGACGTGACGTATCCTGGAGGTGCAGTCTGCAGGGTTTATACACGGAGATATAGTAGAAGAAGAAGCGGTTTATACACGGAGATATAGTAGAAGAAGAAGTGGTATATACACGGAGATATAGTAGAAGAAGAAGTGGTTTATACACGGAGATATAGTAGAAGAAGAAGCGGTTTATACACGGAGATATAGTAGAAGAAGAAGCGGTTTATACACAGAGATATAGTAGAAGAAGAAGCGGTTTATACACAGAGATATAGTAGAAGAAGAAGCGGTTTATACACAGAGATATAGTAGAAGAAGAAGTGGTTTATACACGGAGATATAGTAGAAGAAGAAGCGGTTTATACACAGAGATATAGTAGAAGAAGAAGTGGTTTATACACGGAGATATAGTAGAAGAAGAAGTGGTTTATACACAGAGATATAGTAGAAGAAGAAGCGGTTTATACACGGAGATATAGTAGAAGAAGAAGCGGTTTATACACAGAGATATAGTAGAAGAAGAAGCGGTTTATTCACAGAGATATAGTAGAAGAAGAAGCGGTTTATACACAGAGATATAGTAGAAGAAGAAGCGGTTTAAACACAGAGATATAGTAGAAGAAGAAGCGGTTTATACACAGAGATATAGTAGAAGAAGAAGTGGTTTATACACGGAGATATAGTAGAAGAAGAAGTGGTTTATAGACGGAAATATAGTAGAAGAAGAAGCGCTGTCAAAATGCCATCTTTTCGTGCGGTGTACGTTTGTAGCAACCGCACAAAAAGAGAGAAAGACCAGAGTTTGTTCATGTTCCAACTGTGGTCTCATATAAAGGAGGACACTTTGAAAAAATCACTGGAATGAGGCGGGCGAGGTGGATCAAGGCTTTCCCAGATAAGCGCCCCCTGCAGGCCACCCCAATGAAACGCAGCTATTTCTTCTGTTTTTCTTTCCAAAAATGCCCGAAATCAAGACTCTTTTGAGAAATATTTGTTAGTACTTCCTTAGAATTGAGTTTCCCCGATCAAGACTGTTCCAACAACCGCACACCGCACAGGAGGAGAGCCTTTGGCTCCAAAAAAGATTTTACATGGTTTTCAATGGGAGCAAAACTGTCTCTGCTCATGCGCCCCCTACAGGCCAGTTTAATGAAACACAAGAAACCAGCTCTTTTTAAACTGGACTCTTATGTTTAAACTGGACTCTTGAGGTTCTGAAGTGGACTCTTCTGTCGCTGATGTCACACTGAACCCTGTGCTCTGTCATTTCCAGAACTTTAAATAGCGACTAAACACCTGTGCCCAGCCTTACTCCGCCCACATGAAGATTTGAAAATTTTCTCTAAAAAGGGCGTTGCCTGGAGGACTAAGGGACAAGAAGGGGGGCTTAGAGTTGGGCGTGGTCTGTTGTCATTGCTGCTTAAAGCAATAGTTTACAGACCAGAAAGTCTCATTCCACCCTTGTTTACACACTTAGATAATTGTAAAGCTACACACCTGAACCTAATCACACTCAATAATCTCAGAATGACTCATGTAATTTAATTTTAATCCACTAGATGGCGCCAGAATACTCCAAACTGCAGCTGGGGCGTGTGTGAGAGTTGAATGGGTTCATATCACTGGCTCTGACAAACTGACGTCATAGAGAACTTCAGAGTCAATGGAGAGGCCAGGACCAAATTCAAATGTAGTACCACCAAAAAGGTTGAGAGGGCGCCACACAGACGTTTTTTTGGCTCTAAAGTGATATTTTATCTAATTTGAACTAAAATGTCAAAAAAATGACCAGGATATGTAGACAGCACTACAATAAACATATTTATGCAGTTTATGAGTTAAAAAAAGTTGATTTGGTGTTTAGTCGCTCTTTAATAGAACCATAATAATTCAGTGCTTCAAAACCTCTTCCTGTTTTTCCCACAGGAACTGAAGGGCGGCAAGGCCTACTCCAAGGTAAGTCTGCTCAAAACCAGAGCTCATGACACGCTTTAGGAACCATCAGGAACCATGAGGACCATTAGGAACTATCAGAACCATCAGGGACCATCAGGAACCGAGAAGAGAACAAATCTATAACCAACACCTTTTTCACAAAGATAGAAATCCTGGTTTTATTCCTTGTTTTGTCGTTAATGATTTGAGAATCATAACGAGACCTTTTGTAGTTCTGCGCCACATGGTACTTTACCAGTGAGATTAGTAATTTAGAAATTCAAATATTTCTGAACTACTGTTATCAGTTTAAGAAGTATTGGAAAAGAGCAGTTTATTATTATGACAGATTAGGGCCCTTTAATGAGGGCAGATTAGGGCCCTTTAATGATGACAGATTAGGGCCCTTTAATGATGACAGATTAGGGCCCTTTAATAATGACAGATTAGGGCCCTTTAATGATGACGGATAAGGGCCCTTTAATGATGACAGATTAGGGCCCTTTAATAATGACAGATTAGGGCCCGATGACAGATTAGGGCCCTTTAATGAGGGCAGATTAGGGCCCTTTAATGATGACAGATTAGGGCCCTTTAATGATGACAGATTAGGGCCCTTTAATGATGACAGATTAGGGCCTTTAATGAGGGCAGATTAGGGCCCTTTAATGATGACAGATTAGGGCCCTTTAATGATGACAGATTAGGGCCCGATGACAGATTAGGGCCCTTTAATGGTGACAGATTAGGGCCCTTTAAAGATGACTGGACATGATAATCGTACATATTGCTTCTTTAAGGCTGTGATCTTTCTGCAGTAGTGTGTTTTCAGACCTTTGCTCACGAGGATCTTTAGTAAAAGCTTTAGGATGTTGTGTTTGATAAATGAGCTGGAGCCAAACGTCTCTGGCTTTATAAATATTATTATTTCCTGATAACAATCTGCTCAAGATGGATCCTGGCGCCGCGGCCGTTCATCTGCATCTGAAATGTGGTTTAGTCGTCCATGTTTCAGTCTCACGTCTTGGACCAAAAGAAGCTCTTTGTAAATCTGTGTTTAAACTAAACACAGGTAAATGTGCGTTTGCAGCTTTTAAACAACATCAGGTTCTTTCAGTCGGTTCTTCTCATCAGGTTCTCATGGTCCCTGTGATGTCACATGGTCCCTGTGATTTCACATGGTCCCTGTGATGTCGCATGGTCCCTGTGATGTCGCATGGTCCCTGTGATGTCGCATGGTCCCTGTGATTTCACATGGTCCCTGTGATGTCACATGGTCCCTGTGATGTCGCATGGTCCCCGTGATGTCGCATGGTCCCTGTGATGTCGCATGGTCATAATCATAATCATAATCCTTTTTATTGCCACGTAAGTAACAAACAAAAGTTACCACTTGGTAATTGTTTTGGCAGAGAGCGTGCCACTTCGCCATTTGCGGCGCTGTGTGCAGCAAGAAACAGCAGAGAGCAGTAACATACAGTTTCACAGACAATTGGATAGTCGGAAGCGATGTCACATGGTCCCTGTGATGTCACATGGTCCCCTTGATGTCACATGGTCCCTGTGATGTCACATGGTCCCCTTGATGTCACATGGTCCCTGTGATGTCGCATGGTCCCCGTGATGTTGCATGGTCCCTGTGATGTCACATGGTCCCTGTGATGTCGCATGGTCCCTGTCATGTCGCATGGTCCCCGTGATGTCGCATGGTCCCTGTGATGTCACATGGTCCCTGTGATGTCGCATGGTCCCTGTCATGTCGCATGGTCCCCGTGATGTCGCATGGTCCCTGTGATGTCACATGGTCCCCGTGATGTCGCATGGTCCCGGTGATGTCACATGGTCCCTGTGATGTCGCATGGTCCCCGTGATGTCGCATGGTCCCCGTGATGTCGCATGGTCCCCGTGATGTCGCATGGTCCCTGTGATGTCACATGGTCCCTGTGATGTCGCATGGACCCCGTGATGTCGCATGGTCCCCGTTATGTCACATGGTCCCTGTGATCCCAGTTTAGTCATAAAGTCGCATGGTCCCTATGATCCCAGTTTGAGTCATAAAGTCACATGGTCCCTATGATCCCAGTTTGAGTCATAAAGTCACATGGTCCCTGTGATCCCAGTTTGAGTCATAAAGTTTCATGGTGCCTGTGATCCCAGTTTATTCAAAGTCACATGGTCCTTGTGATCCCAGTTTATTCAAAGTCACATGGTCCCTATGATCCCAGTTTGAGTCATAAAGTCACATGGTCCCTGTGATCCCAGTTTGAGTCATAAAGTCACATGGTCCCTATGATCCCAGTTTGAGTCATAAAGTCACATGGTCCCTGTGATCCCAGTTTGAGTCATAAAGTCACATGGTCCCTGTGATCCCAGTTTGAGTCATAAAGTCACATGGTCCCTGTGATCCCAGTTTGAGTCATAAAGTCACATGGTCCCTGTGATCCCAGTTTGAGTCATAAAGTCACATCAGTTGTGGTTCTATTTCCAGATCCTTAATGAGTGTAGAGCGACCTGAACGTTTCCTCCTGAGCACAATCGTTTAGAGCTAAAAACATCCTTGCGCGTCGCTAACGGCGTCGCTAACGGCGTCGCTAACGTCTTTGCTAACGGCGTCGCTAACGGCCACTTTCCCGCTCCCGGATCTGTTTCCTCTGTTTCCTCTTCGTCCAAATTTAACCCACGTTTCCTGAGACTCACCTAAAAAAACACTGGAGAAATGGAAACTGTTCATTTAAAACAACACACAGTACAAAGGTGTGCTCCTGACACACACACACAGGCACACACACACACAGACACACACACACACACACACACAGACAGACAGACAGACACACACACACAGACACACACACACACAGACACACACACACAGGCACACACACAGGCACACACACACAGACAGACACACACACACACAGGCACACACGCACACACACACACACACACACAGGCACACACACACACAGACAGACACACAGGCACACACGCACACACACACACACAGACACACACACACACACACACACACACACACACTTCCACAGGGATAACTTTAGGATATCCACACTGTTCTATAAATGTTTTATTGTTTAGGAAATTGCAGCCATTTCAAAAGATTAATTTATATTGCACACATACAACAAGTGGGACACAATCGTGAAGAGGATAAAGATAAGATAAAGAGGAACAAAATTTATTGGATAATTTAAACTTTTTTAACAAATAAAAAACTGAAAAGTGGGGCGTGCAATATTATTCGGCCCCTTGCGCTAATACTTTGTAGCGCCACCTTTTGCTGCAATTACAGCTGCAAGTCGCTTGGGGTATGTCTCTATCAGTTTTGCACATCGAGAGACTGGAATTCTTGCCCATTCTTCCTTGCAAAACAGCTGGAGCTCAGTGAGGTTGGATGGAGAGCGTTTGTGAACAGCAGTCTTCAGCTCTTTCCACAGATTCTCGATTGGATTCAGGTCTGGACTTTGACTTGGCCATTCTAACACCTGGATACGTCTATTTGTGAACCATTCCATTGTAGATTTGGCTTTATGTTTTGGATCATTGTCCTGTTGGAAGATACATCTCCGTCCCAGTCTCAGGTCTTTTGCAGACTCCAACAGGTTTTCTTCCAGAATGGTCCTGTATTTGGCTCCATCCATCTTCCCATCAATTTTAGCCATCTTCCCTGTCCCTACTGAAGAAAAGCAGGCCCAAAGCATGATGCTGCCACCACCATGTTTGACAGTGGGGATGGTGTGTTCAGGGTGATGAGCTGTGTTGCTTTTACGCCAAACATATCGTTTTGCATTGTGGCCAAAAAATGTATACTTAAAAAAGTCTAAATTATCCAATACATTTCGTTCCATTTTACGATTGTGTCCCACTTGTTGTTGATTCATGACAAAAAATTAAAATTTTATATCTTTATTAGGGCTGTCAAACGATTAAAATTTTTTAGTTGATTAATCGCACAGAAATGGTGAGTTAACTCACGATTAATCGCATTTTTAACATTCTATTTCAAATCCACTCCAATTGAAGTTAAATGAGATTATCAAATATAATGACACATTGTCATTCATACCAAATGTACTTAAATCTGTTTGCTTTTGGGCAAAACCAACATGAGCTGTTAATGAAAGGGGGAAATTTACATACCCCAGCTTTAATTCAGCGTTTCAGTTTAGTTTAGTTTCAGGAGGAGACAGGGACACTCCTGCGCTGTATTTGCGCGCACAGGTTACGCACAGGTTACGCACAGGTTACGCACAGGTTGCAAAGACACGAACACAACATGCAGACAATAGTTCTGTGGTGTGTTTGGTCTTATGACCATGTTACCGCGGCGCCACTCACTCACAGCCGCTCACAGCCGTGTTGTTGTGAGCGGCTCACAGTCAGAGCGGCCGCGGAGGAGGCGGGCCTCAGTTCACAGCAAACAACAGCCCCGCGGTGACGCGCGTATTCTTTTAAAACATGAATCCCCAGAGGGCCTGCTCTGATGCATCTCACACGCAGCATTCTGAGTGATATTATGGATAAATGGGCGGGTCATTCGGACGTGCGTTAATGCGTAAAAAATTTTTTTTACGCGTTAATGAAAAACGTGAGTTAACGCGATCATTTTGACAGCCCTAATCTTTATGTTTGAAGTCTGAAATGTGGCGAAATGTTGAAAGGTTCAAGGGGGCCGAATACTTTCGCAAGGCACTGTACATACACACATACATACATGTGATGATGATGATGATGAAGGTCCATGTTTCTGCAGCTGGGGTTTGCAGATCTGAACATGGCAGAGTTCGCCGGCTCCGGATCCACAGTTCGCTGTTGTTTACTCGAGGGCTACGACACCAAGAACACTCGCCAGGACAACTCCATCCTCAAGGTCAGACCCCACCCTCCAGGCCAGACCCCCACCCACCAGGCCAGACCCCCACCCTCCAGGCCAGACCCCCACCCACCAGGCCAGAGCCCCCACCCTCAACCTCAGACCCCCACCCACCAGGCCAGACCCCCACCCTCAAGGCCAGATTTAAATATGTGTGTGTATATGGGGCCAGTGGAGTGATTTTAACACCAGAGTTATGTGCTCCCTCCTTTTGGTGCCTGTTAAGATCCTTGCTGCTGTATTCTGAACGAGCTGGAAGCTCTTCAAAGAGGTTTAAGGGCACGCTGCCAGCAGGGGGCGCTACAGTCAGGCCTTGAGGAGACAAATGTGTGGATCAGTTTTTTAGCGTCACTCATTTATGATTTTAGCTCATGTTGCTAAAGTGGAAATATGCCGTTTTAGTTACTTTACATTTGCCTTGAACGAGATTCCTCCAGTGTTGCTAGGTGCTACGCTAACATAGCGAGGGGCTACGCTAACATAGCTAGGTGCTAGGCTAACATAGCTAGGTGCTATGCTAACACTATCGAGTGTGGTTATCGGATCAGAGGCAGTTCTCCAGGTTAAGGAGTAGAAAGTTTAGAGTCATCCACATGTTTAGGTCTTTGCTGCAGCACTTTCTAACGGCTCCGTCTGGTTTGGTTCATAAAATAATGTCTCACATGTTGCTTCTGTTTCAGGTGAACATCGGGATGACACTACTTTCTGGGGACCCTTGTTTTAAAACGTAAGTGAAACGTTAATATTCTGCTTTGACAAACTGAGTGTTTCCTCCTGTTGGACTAACCCTGACCCATCTGAGAATGTTTGACAGTTCTTGAGGACGATGGTGAGAACGTTTTAGAACCAAATACTTCAGGAATCAGTGACTCAGCGTCTCCTCAGAGCCGAGAGAACGCTCCGACTCCCACTAGATCAGGATCCTGCAGAGCACTCCTCACAGCAACAGGGTCAGAGGTCTCACTCCTCACAGCAACAGGGTCAGAGGTCTCACACCTCACAGCAACAGGGTCAGAGGTCTCACTCCTCACAGCAACAGGGTCAGAGGTCTCACTCCTCACAGCAACAGGGTCAGAGGTGCCATTCCCCCGTGAGGCTGTGTGGCTGCTTGGAGTCTGATTGTTTCTCCTGCTGTAGTTCATGAGTGAGATGTGAACTTGGTCCTCACTGCTCCTCCTGGTCCTCACTGCTCCTCCTGGTCCTCACTGCTCCTCCTGCAGGTGCTGAGTCCACAGGAGCTTTCAGTGGGGGCTTCAGGCAAAGTGGGGTTAAGTATCTTGCCCAAGGACACAACGGCAGCAGACATCAGTGGGAGTCTTGTGGTGGGCTCGAACCAGTGTGGGAGGGTCCCGGCTCAAAAATGTCCAAAATGACGTGCGCTGACATGCTGCAATACCACCCCGGGCCTGTGGGGGTGCACCCGGAATAAGAATGATTCAATGCTAATGTATATTCTTTACAGGATGGTCCAAAAGTGGCTCTTAATCCAAAAGGGGTTCTTGGTCCAAAAGTGGCTCTTGGTCCAAAAGTGGGTCTTGGTCCAAAAGTGGCTCTTGGTCCAAAAGTGGCTCTTGGTCCAAAAGTGGCTCTTGGTCCAAAAGTGGCTCTTGGTCCAAAAGTGGCTCTTGGTCCAAAAGTGGCTCTTGGTCCAAAATTGGTTCTTGGTCCAAAAGTGGTTCTTGGTCCAAAAGTGGCTCTTGGTCCAAAAGTGGCTCTTGGTCCAAAGCTCCGTTCCACATGTGTCGATGTTGAGACTGTTTTGGACCAGTCTAGTTTTGTCGCTGTGGACTTTTGAAGTCACTTGACAAATAAATGGAGCAAATGTGTTTTTTCCCATTTTCCCATTTTGAAACTACCCATGAACAGCGAAAGGTGCTGAAAGAGGCTCTACCAACTGAGCCACTGCCGCCACTGCTCAGACGTGTCTCGTCTTTTACGTCGCCCCCTGCAGGACACTCTCTCGGCTCTGGAGAGCAGCTGCAGCGACAGACTGATTCACCCTCTGTGTGAAGGACAGGTTCTGCGGATCTTTCCTTCCTGCTGCTGTCAGACAGAGGCGCCTTATAAATAAAATGTATTCTTATTATAGAAATGTATTGGATCGTGTTTGATGTCTCCTTTTGTTCTGCTGTGATGTCATCGATGACATTGTTTCATGTGATTCATGTGTTTGTTGCAGAGCTCCCAGTTCAGCCAAAAGCATCAGTGTCTCTGGTCGTGAACCCGCTCTGCAGATGGACTGTAAAGGAGAAGGGACCTCAGAACCCCCGCCCGGAGGCGTGTCTCTGGGACGCAGCTCCAAGCCCCGCCCCTCCATCATCAGCTCCGGTCAGTGAAGCGGTGTGTAGTTTATGGAAGTCACACATGAAGGTGATGATAATGATATGGTTTTTAGGTCTTTTGGAAGAGTACAGCCAGAGTCAGACTGAGATCTTCCAGTCGGGTCACTCCAGAAACTCCAGCTACGCCAGCCAGAACAGTAAGATCTCAGGTACTGTTTGTTTTTCTAGTAAACACCAAACCTTCCTTTTTTGGGATGAAAACAATACTATTTAGTAAACAGCAACGAAGCAGCTTTTGTCCATCATTAAGTCTTTGTTCCTTCGGCCATAAGACGACATCACAGATCTGAGTTTAACACTTTTAGAATCATGTTTTTATTCATGTTTGTGTGGATGATGTGTTTTCTCTCTCTCTATTTTATAAGTTTAGTTGACAGGGACTTTGTGCATTAATAAACATTTCTGTAAATGCAACAGAATTAGCCAAGTAGGTTATTTTCCACCTGCAGTCCCTGGACAGGTGAACATACAGTGCTTTGCGAAAGTATTCGGCCCCCTTTAACCTTTCAACATTTCGCCACATTTCAGGCTTCAAACATGAAGATATAAAATTTTAATTTTTTGTCATGAATCAACAACAAGTGGGACACAATTGTGAAGTGGAACAAAATTTATTGGATAATTTAAACTTTTTTAACAAATAAAAAACTGAAAAGTGGGGCGTGCAATATTATTGGGCCCCTTTACTTTCAGTGCAGCAAACTCAGTCCAGAAGTTCAGTGAGGATCTTTGAATGATCCAATGTTGTCCTAAATGACTGATGATGATAAATAGAATGCACCTGTGTGTAATCAAGTCTCCGTATAAATGCACCTGCTCTTTGATAGTCTCAGGGTTCTGTTTAAAGCGCAGAGAGAACCATGAAGACAAAGGAACACACCAGGCAGGTCCGAGATACTGTTGTGGAGAAGTTTAAAGCCGGATTTGGATACAAAAAGATTTCCCAAGCTTTAAACATCTCAAGGAGCACTGTGCAAGCAATTATTTACAAAGCAGTTGTAAATATAGTTCTCTTTCTTTCTTTTCTCTCTATCTTTCCATCTCCAGACATAATAATAATCTGTTACTGGTGATAAAACCATCTGTTGTTGCTAACCCCGCCCCCTCTGACTGTCCAGGCTACAGCACCGAGCACTCCTGCTCCTCCAGCCTGTCGGACCTGACCCACCGCAGGACGGCCTCCACAGGCAGCAGTGCGTCTGCTCTGGGCTTCTGCTCTGACCCCCCCTCCTCACCCCCTGAGGCCCCCCCCTCCACACGCCCAGAGAAACCCCCCAGACCCCCACGCCCTGCACTGCCACAGAACAGACCGGCCAGGTGAGACCCGCTGAGACCCGCTGAGACCCGCTGAGACCCGCTGAGACCCGCTGAGACTCGCTGAGACCGGCTGAGACCCGCTGAGACTCGCTGAGACCGGCTGAGACCGGCTGAGACCTGCTGAGACCCGCTGAGACCCGCTGAGACCGCTGTAATGTAGCAGGAAAACATGGACTTGTTTGAGCCCAGCTCTTTGTATAGAAACACAACACACCAGGGAGAGATACACACAGACAACACAACTGATATTTATCCTTCATTAGTTCCAACACTGCTAAATATATAACATGTCAATCATAAAATCAATAAATGATTTGTTTGCAGCTGATCGTTTTCTAACTAACCTGTTTCAGGGGTTTTACGTGTTGATCCATCAGTCACTGACATGTTTCCATGGTAACGACTGTTTCCTGTTCAGGAGGAAGCTGGACTCTGTGGAGAGTCGTCCGTCCTGGGTCAACGACACTCGCATCGACGCAGACGACATCGTGGAGAAGATCGTCCAGAGCCAGAACTTTGCCGACATCAACCACACTGAAGGTAAACTGAGACCAAGTCCAGGGTCTGAGACCAAGTCCAGGGTCTGAGACCAAGTCCAGGGTCTGAGACCAAGTCCAGGGTCTGAGACCAAGTCCAGGGTCTGAGACCAAGTCTAGGGTCTGGGACCTGAGTCTGAGACCTGAGTCTGAGACTGAGACCTGAGTCTGAGACCTGAGACCAGATCCAGGGTCTGAGACCAGAGTCCAGGGTCTGAGACTTCCTTCTCAGTCTGGTTTGTTTTCAGACAGTAACCTGCGCCTCTTCGTGAGCAGAGACGGCACCACGGCTCTCAGCGCCATCAGACTGGGAACCAGGTACATTCACCAAACACACTTTACTTTAGAAAGAAGAGTCTGGGTCCGTTGCGGCGGTCGTTAAAGGTCCCAATCTCTCTCTTCTTCATGGTCCACAGTAAACACTCAAAACTTGTTTATAGCCATTTCTATTGGAACATTTGGACCTGTGCTCCTTCCCCTGTGAGCCCCTCCCCCACCCACACGGTGACGTAGCCACACGGTGACGTAGCCTCGCGGTGACGTAGCCACGCGGTGACGTAGCCACGCGGTGACGTAGCCTCACGGTGACGTAGCCTCACGGTGACGTAGCCTCACGGTGACGTAGCCTCACGGTGACGTAGCCTCACGGTGACGTAGCCTCACGGTGACGTAGCCTCACGGTGACGTAGCCTCACGGTGACGTAGCCTCACGGTGACGTAGCCTCACGGTGACGTAGCCACGCGGTGACGTAGCCTCACGGTGACGTAGCCTCACGGTGACGTAGCCTCACGGTGACGTAGCCTCACGGTGACGTAGCCTCACGGTGTCCGTCTAAAGAAGACCGTGACTTGAATCATCTGTATTCCATGAACTTACCCTGTTGTGTTGTTAATGTTTCTTTCAGAGTGTCCGCTGGGGGCTATGAACCGGTCGTCATAGAAACCCACTGATCCGGGTCTGGTCCTGGTCTGAACCCGGGTCTAGTCCTGGTCTGAGCGCGGTGAGTCCTGGAGCTGCAGCCGGTCTGCCGCTGTGAGGGGACCCCCGCATCCTGCACTTTATCCACAACCACTATGTTTACTGCTCTCACTAACGTTACTCACTGGTTTTCTGATTTGTTGAGCAGAATCCACACATGTGTTTAGTTTAGTCAGAGTTTTCAGTTTGTGTGGAAAGTGTGTCTGTCCAAACAAAACAGGAAAACTGTTGGCCATATTTTAGTGGATTCTAGACTATCTTATGCAGCTGTTTACTTCCCCTTTAAGTCTGGGGACACGGCTCCTCTGTAATGACCCTGAGGGGCCTCCAGGGGGCGCTGGTGAAGGCGACCAGAGGAGCTGTGGTGAAGAAGCCTCTTGTTTTAGTCGAGCAAATGAAGGAAGCTGCGTGTTTCTCTGTGTTTCTGGACTCGTCTCTGGTTCCAGTGTCTGCAGAGAAGATGGCCGCCGCTGTGATGTCATAGATCGTTACAAATTAATCCCAATTTAATTCTTTTTACAAACACAACATTGAAATCCTTTTTCAGACAGTCTCCAATTTCCATATGAAGTTTTATAATGGTTAAACGTTGTTAAATGGCGTGAATAAGGTTCTGTGGGCCTCTTCTCATGTGCGGCCTGTGTCCAGTAGGTTCTGTAATTATAGAAAAATGGCCACTTCCACCGAGAGCCGAGCATTTATCGCTCCATTTCCTAAAACATGACTTTTCTCTGATTGATTTACTTTCACTTTGGGTCTCTGCACAGACTTGAGTCCCTGGCGGCTGAAGAGACATGATTATTATGGTCTGTTGAAGTTAAAGGCAGTGTTTTTTGATGTTGGATCGTCCTGACACAGGGTAAAACTACAGCTGTCTGTTTTATACTGATGTAAACCTCAGCCACAGTGTCACGTGTTAGTGCTGCCCCCTGGTGGAGCGGCCCCTGTTTACACACACACAGAAGCAAAATGGTTCAAAATGGTTGGTTTGAGTCTGGGACGTTTCTGTTTCTAAATGAAGGTCGTTTTTTTAGTGATGCCAGAAAAGTGTTAGAATCTGATGCAGCAAAAGTCAGAATCAATCTTTACAAACAAATCATTTTATATTTTTAGCTGTTTTTTATTTTCATTGTTTTCCAAATTCTATGAATATATTTTATTTATTGTGTGTTCTTCCAGTCGGGCCCTTTTCACACCACTCTGCGGGTTTCACACTCAGCTGTTTTTTAAATTGTGCTTTTGTGAAAATGGCTTTTATTCAGTTTTTTTAATCACTTTTCTCACTTTTGCCTCAAAGCGAGCAATAAAAGTGACTCTGCACAAAAACACAGCCTTTCACTTTTAAATTCTATATATTTGAACACATTTATCACTTTAGTTTTTTAAGAACCAGTTGCATCATAATCGTAGTGGTTAGAAAAAGAAACATTACAGATTTTCCAAACAGAGCCATGTTTTTATACGACAGTAATGTATAAAACCTGCATTTAATGGTTTCAATGTTTAAAGTACAAAAGTACTTTGATGTTTTCTGCTCCAAACACCACATTTTTATGTTCAAGGAACTCAATTGGTTTGCTCTGTTTCCATCATCAAGACTATTGGTCCTCCCAACTGTCAATCATTCTAGTGACACGTGCTCGTCCAATCAGACCAGAGAGTTTAGTTCACAAAGTGGAGGGGGCGGGTCTTTCCTCAAATGTGGGAAAATCCTCCTTTATACTTTTAAACTGACATTTCTGATCCAAACACCAATGATTTATAAAAGAAACATCATAAATATTGAATGATAACAAGTTTGACTTTTTTGACCCATATTTTCCAACGCACACAAACTCTCCCTCATGTCTAAGTTTAAAGATGTAAAGCTGACATGTGTGAGCTCAGTGCGGTGAGAAGGGCCCGGTGTCTCTTTGGCTCCAGGATCAAACCACTGTTGAATGTTTTATAGACGCAGTAATCTGTGTTTGTTTGTCTGAGATGCTATAAGCTAGCCCCGTGCACACTACGTTAGCCTGCGTAAGCTAGGACGCCATGATGGAAATATACTGTAACTGTCAATAAAAAGTGTCGTCCACGTCTCGGCTTCGTTTTTATCATGTTTTTAGTTTATTTCAAACACAATGAAAAGGTTTACATCATTTACAACAATAACACACCAAAAGAAAAGGGAGGAGGGGGGAGAAAGTCACTGAGGGGGGAGGCAGGTCTAAAGCAGGTCTAAAGCAGACCTAAAGCAGGTCTAAAGCAGGACTAAAGCAGGTCTAAAGCAGGTCTAAAGCAGGACTAAAGCAGGTCTAAAGCAGGACTAAAGCAGGTCTAAAGCAGCTCTAAAGCAGGACTAAAGCAGGACTAAAGCAGGTCTAAAGCAGCACTAAAGCAGGTCTAAAGCAGGACTAAAGCAGGTCTAAAGCAGGACTAAAGCAGGTCTAAAGCAGCACTAATGCAGGTCTAAAGCAGGACTAATGCAGGTCTAAAGCAGGACTAAAGCAGGACTAAAGCAGGTCTAAAGCAGGTCTAAAGCAGGACTAAAGCAGGTCTAAAGCAGGTCTAAAGCAGGACTAAAGCAGGTCTAAAGCAGGTCTAATGCAGGTCTAAAGCAGGACTAAAGCAGGTCTAAAGCAGGACTAAAGCAGGACTAAAGCAGGTCTAAAGCAGGACTAAAGCAGGTCTAAGGCAGGTCTAAGGCAGGTCTAAAGCAGGTCTAAAGCAGGTCTAAAGCAGGACTAAAGCAGGTCTAAAGCAGGTCTAAGGCAGGTCTAAAGCAGGTCTAAAGCAGGACTAAAGCAGGTCTAAAGCAGGACTAAAGCAGGTCTAAAGCAGGTCTAAAGCAGGACTAAAGCAGGTCTAAAGCAGGTCTAAGGCAGGTCTAAAGCAGGTCTAAAGCAGGTCTAAAGCAGGACTAAAGCAGGTCTAAAGCAGGTCTAAAGCAGGTCTAAAGCAGGACTAAAGCAGGTCTAAAGCAGGTCTAAAGCAGGACTAAAGCAGGACTAAAGCAGGTCTAAAGCAGGACTAAAGCAGGACTAAAGCAGGTCTAAAGCAGGACTAAAGCAGGACTAAGCAGGTCTAAGCAGGACTAAAGCAGGACTAAAGCAGGACTAAAGCAGGACTAAAGCAGGACTAAAGCAGGTCTAAAGCAGGACTAAAGCAGGACTAAAGCAGGACTAAATGTGGTGCGAGGGCTGTGATATACTGGTGGATAATTTTAAATACTGGTTTGTTGCCAACAACGCGACCCCGAAGGGAAAATAAAAAATAAAGGATTACGGCTAACACAGGTAAGTAACTGAGGGACAGACAAAATTAGAAAAAGGTTTACAATATTTATTTGATATTAACATTCACTTAAGTTCATAATTAAAATAGTTTTTAAAATGCAGTGCACAGTACACAAAACAAACACAATGACCCCAGATTAACTTGTTTTAAAGTGCATAGTTGCTTACATGTGCTTTTGTGCAAACTCACAGCAGCTATTTCAAAAGTTACAGGCACCTCCTTTAACTGATGGCCACTAAATGGACCACACTGTATGGACCCCAGGAAAACATGAGCCAAGGCAACTCAGGAGGAGAGGAAAGGAGAGGCTCGAGAAGACTGGACCTAAAAGAAGTGACAATTTAGAATTTACAGGTAAAACCCCACGTAGCAGCTCAGGAGCCGGGAAAATACGCACCATGAATCCTCTGCGTGAAGCGCTCACCAGAGACCCAGCGCAGGAGGCGCGTAGAACCGGGTGCCCCACCTTATAAAGAGCGCTTAGTTAGCACCAAGTTTGGAAAGTAATGTTAATGGGCGGATACGCGGCACACACCAGCTTACCGTAATGGTATGTGACTGCACGCACATCAAACATGCGGGAGGTGTCCTCAGTTGACCCTGCACCGCAACTGGGCCGCAAGACGCCACGCACAGAGCGCTGCGGGGAGCGTAAAGTATTTTATATAAAGCAGGATGGATAAGGAGACAATCGAAGGGGAATGGCACTGTACTTACTAGTTGTGAGCTCAATATGAAGCGCGAATGCCAACTTTAGGGCCGGCAACTGTGTTTGTCCAAGCTGTGGAGACAGACTCCACGCTGTGCAGCTCACTGCTCCTGGGACAGCGGTGACGTCAGAGGCGGGCAAAGAGATGGTGCAGGTGATCCATCCTCCTTTTAAAGGGAGGAGACTGCACGCAATAGGCTGCCACCGGGCACGCAGGGCCTACTACTACATAAAGTAGGTCTAAAGCAGGACTAAAGCAGGTCTAAAGCAGGACTAAAGCAGGTCTAAATCAGGTCTAAAGCAGGACTAGAGC
>OZ035831.1:43490315-43517815 GCA_964034765.1 Knipowitschia caucasica
GGACAACACTCAGAGACAAACTGTCCTCTGTGGACCTCAGCATCCAACAGCTGGAGGAACATCTGCAGACACCAGCACGGGACTTTCTCCTGACGCCTCCTGTCCCCACAGGGCTGAGGCAGGACCAGGACCAGGACCAGGACCAGGACCAGGACCAGACTCCTCTCCCCACAGGACTGATGCTGGACCAGGCCAAAGTCCTGGGGAACCTGGGCTTCAGGGTCTGGAGGAGCCTGAGGAGAGCAGTGAGACACAGTCCAGTGGTCCTGGATCCAAACACAGCTAACAGACGCCTGTATCTGTCTGAGGACCTCAGTGCAGTGACTAGAGGAGACACTCTTCAGGACCTGCTCCCTGACCTCCCAGAGAGGTTCAGTAAGTACACCGATGTCCTGGGCTCTGAGGGCTTCATCTCTGGGACACACCAGTGGGACGTGGAGGTGGGAGATCATCCAGGCTGGACCATCGGAGTCGCACAAGAGTCGACCGACAGGAAAGGAAAGGCATCTGCTACACCTGAATATGGAATCTGGTGTTTCTCTCACGTAGATGGTGAATACACAGACGGCTGTGGTAAAGCTGTGACTGTGGAGAAGAGACCAGAGAAGATCCGGGTCAAACTGGACCATGCCAAAGGAACCGTGTCCTTCTATGACGCTGGTCACATGACCCACCTGCTCACACACACACACACATGGACTGAGAGGATGTTTCCTTATTTTGGCATCGGACCCAGTAAAGACGCTAAAACCAAAGAAATACACATCTGTGAGACTCCAGGTGAGGACTGAGACCAGAGGGAGACCAGAGGGAGACCAGAGGGAGACCAGAGGGAGACCAGAGAGAGACCAGAGGGAGACCAGAGGGAGACCAGAGAGAGAGACCAGAGAGAGAGACCAGAGGGAGACCAGAGGGAGACCAGAGAGAGACCAGAGAGAGAGACCAGAGGGAGACCAGAGGGAGACCAGAGGGAGACCAGAGAGAGACCAGAGAGAGACCAGAGAGAGACCAGAGAGAGACCAGAGAGAGACCAGAGGGAGACCAGAGGGGGACCAGAGAGAGACCAGAGAGAGAGACCAGAGGGAGACCAGAGGGAGACCAGAGGGAGACCAGAGAGAGACCAGAGAGAGAGACCAGAGAGAGAGACCAGAGAGAGAGACCAGAGAGAGACCAGAGAGAGACCAGAGAGAGACCAGAGAGAGACCAGAGGGAGACCAGAGGGGGACCAGAGAGAGACCAGAGAGAGACCAGAGAGAGACCAGAGGGAGACCAGAGGGGGACCAGAGAGAGACCAGAGAGAGACCAGAGGGAGACCAGAGGGAGACCAGAGAGAGACCAGAGAGAGAGGGGGACCAGAGAGAGACCAGAGAGAGACCAGAGAGAGACCAGAGAGAGACCAGAGAGAGACCAGAGGGAGACCAGAGGGAGACCAGAGGGAGACCAGAGGGAGACCAGAGAGAGACCAGAGAGAGACCAGAGAGAGACCAGAGAGAGACCAGAGAGAGACCAGAGGGAGACCAGAGAGAGACCAGAGAGAGACCAGAGAGAGACCAGAGAGAGACCAGAGAGAGACCAGAGAGAGACCAGAGAGAGAGACCAGAGAGAGACCAGAGAGAGACCAGAGAGAGACCAGAGATAGACCAGAAATAGACCAGAGATAGACCAGAGAGAGACCAGAGGGAGACCAGAGGGAGACCAGAGGGAGACCAGAGGGAGACCAGAGGGAGACCAGAGGGAGACCAGAGAGAGACCAGGGGGAGACCATGAGACCAGAGGGAGACCAGAGAGAGACCAGAGGGAGACCAGAGGGAGACCAGAGGGACACCAGAGAGAGACCAGAGGGAGACCAGAGAGAGAGACCAGAGAGAGACCAGAGAGAGACCAGAGAGAGACCAGAGAGAGACCAGAGAGAGACCAGAGGGAGACCAGAGAGACACCAGAGAGACACCAGAGAGAGACCAGAGAGAGACCAGAAAGATGTGAGGCCTGAAACAACTAATCGATTAAACGACGACTAATCGATTATTGAAATAGTCGACATCTATTTTAGTAATCGATTAATCGTTTTCTGGTTCACACGGACTCAAACAGAGCAAAAATGACACAAAAATGTAGTATTTTTGATTAAAACCGACTTTGTTTTTATAATTTCATGAATATCTGTCTGTCTCATCCAATCAGAGCAGAATTAGCACAAAGAGCCTGTTACAAACATTTACTTTAAGTTTACGCCTCAATACGTCCTCGAGTGTTGCCACTTTAGCTTTTTGTGATGAAAAAATATTTTTTTTCTACACAATTCACAGCCAAGCGATTACTCGATTAATCGTAAAAATAATCGATAGATTAATCGATTACAAAATAATCGTTAGTTGCAGCTCTAGTTAGTGGTTTATTAATATCAGAATCACATTCTGTACATGGTTTTTGGCTCATGGTTAAACACAGGATAAACACAGGTTAAACACAGGATAAACACAGGTTAAACACAGGATAAACACAGGTTAAACACAGGATAAACACAGGATAAACACAGGATAAACACAGGATAAACACAGGATAAACACAGGTTAAACACAGGTTAAACACAGGTTAAACACAGGATAAACACAGGATAAACACAGGATAAACACAGGATAAAAACAGGATAAACACAGGATAAACACAGGATAAACACAGGATAAACACAGGATAAAAACAGGATAAACACAGGATAAACACAGGATAAACACAGGATAAACACAGGATAAACACAGGATAAACACAGGATAAACACAGGTTAAACACAGGATAAACACAGGATAAACACAGGTTAAACACAGGCTAAATGTGGGACCCATCATAACAATAACGCTGTAATTACCCACCTCCTATTTTTGTTTTATTTTCATGTTTCATGGGTTTTTTAAGAGTTGTTCCTTGTGGATGCAGGAGGGTCTTGTTGGACAGTTAGTGTCCAACAGAAAGGACAGTTAGTGTCCAACAGAAAGGACAGTTAGTGTCCAACAGAAAGGACAGTTAGTGTCCAACAGAAAGGACAGTTAGTGTCCAACAGAAAGGACAGTTAGTGTCCAACAGAAAGGACAGTTAGTGTCCAACAGAAAGGACAGTTAGTGTCCAACAGAAAGGACAGTTAGTGTCCAACAGAAAGGACAGTTAGTGTCCAACAGAAAGGATTGGTGATGATCAGGACACTTTAGCATTCTACAACATGTATGGACATTTTCTTCTGTGTGTGCTTTATATTCTTCATGTGTTTTAACTGTTGACCTCTGACCTGTGTTGGTGATTTCAATGGTTTTGTTAAGTCTCTGAGATGACTTCTGTTGTGGCCTAGGGCTATACAAGAATACATTCTATTGCATTGTATTGTGTAAGTAGCATAACATGATCATATTTTTAGACAGGAGAAACTCAGGTGACCCTCGCAGGCAGGTTGGGACAGCTTGGGGGGGCTTGGGGGGGTCCTCATTGAAGAGTGTGCTCAGACGAGGAATGTGTGGTGATGTGGTTTCTCTTGTGTTTCAGTGCTAACGCCAATTAAAAATAAGAATAATCCTAAACACTGTGAACTTTCATTTATCCGACCACAGGATAAACACAGGATAAACACAGGTTAAACACGGGATAAATACAGGTTAAACACAGGATAAACACAGGATAAACACAGGTTAAACACAGGTTAAACACAGGATAAACACAGGATAAACACAGGATAAACACAGGATAAACACAGGATAAACAGGATAAACACAGGATAAACACAGGATAAACACAGGATACACACAGGATAAACACAGGATACACACAGGTTAAACACAGGATAAACACAGGTTAAACACAGGATACACACAGGATACACACAGGATAAACACAGGATACACACAGGATAAACACAGGATACACACAGGTTAAACACAGGATACACACAGGATACACACAGGTTAAACACAGGATACACACAGGATACACACAGGTTAAACACAGGATAAACACAGGATAAACAGGATAAACACAGGATAAACACAGGATACACACAGGTTAAACACAGGATACACACAGGATAAACACAGGATAAACACAGGATACACACAGGTTAAACACAGGATAAACACAGGATAAACAGGATAAACACAGGATAAACACAGGATACACACAGGTTAAACACAGGATACACACAGGATACACACAGGTTAAACACAGGATAAACACAGGATACACACAGGTTAAACACAGGATACACACAGGATACACACAGGTTAAACACAGGATACACACAGGTTAAACACAGGATGAACACAGGATACACACAGGATAAACACTGTGAACTTTCATTTATCCGACCACAGGATAAACACAGGATACACACATGATAAACACAGGTTAAACACGGGATAAATACAGGATAAACACAGGATAAACACAGGATAAACACAGGCTACACACAGGATAAACACAGGATACACACAGGCTAAATACAGGATAAACACAGGTTAAACACAGGCTAAACACAGGATAAACACAGGCTACACACAGGATAAACACAGGATAAACACAGGTTAAACACAGGTTAAACACAGGCTAAACACAGGATAAACACAGGTTAAACACAGGATAAACACAGGCTAAACACAGGATACACACAGGATAAACACAGGTTAAACACAGGCTACACACAGGATAAACACAGGATAAACACAGGTTAAACACAGGATACACACAGGATAAACACAGGTTAAACACAGGTTAAACACAGGTTAAACACAGGATAAACACAGGCTAAACACAGGATACACACAGGATAAACACAGGTTAAACACAGGCTACACACAGGATAAACACAGGATAAACACAGGATAAACACAGGTTAAACACAGGATACACACAGGATAAACACAGGTTAAACACAGGATAAACACAGGCTAAACACAGGATAAACACAGGATAAACACAGGTTAAACACAGGCTACACACAGGATAAACACAGGATAAACACAGGTTAAACACAGGATAAACACAGGATAAACACAGGTTAAACACAGGATAAACACAGGATACACACAGGATAAACACAGGTTAAACACGGGATAAACACAGGATAAACACAGGATAAACACAGAATAAACACAGGCTAAACACAGGATAAACACAGGCTACACACAGGATAAACAGAGGTTAAACACAGGATAAACACAGGATAAACACAGGCTACACACAGGATAAATACAGGTTAAACACAGGATAAACACAGGCTACACACAGGATAAACACAGGTTAAACACAGGATAAATACAGGCTACACACAGGATAAACACAGGCTAAACACAGGTTAAACACAGGCTCATCCTCACACACAAACGACAATATAGGTCGATTGTCACAGCTATGAAAACGACATATGAGGGCGTTTTTTTTCGCCTGGCTGGGCATCAAGTTAGTGATTTTGTTGTGTATGGTCACCAGATCCGGGGACGCACTTAACAGCCACCACCCTATATCATTTTCTCAAAAGTATTACACGTAAAATAGTAACCACATTTAAGCAATCGATGATGAAAGAAACACATGTCATCAATGCAGTTTCTCCCACATTCAACAAGAACCAATCCAGCGCATGGGCAACGTATTCAAAATAAAACAATATCATACCTGATGCAATTCAGCATTGCATTCAGCATAATAATGCAAAATAATAATAAGTTTTCCGAGTACCGTGTCAAATTCCGTGGGCAGGGAAGGCGCAGAATCCAAATCCACTCTAATCCAGTTCCAGGTGTTCAGGCGAAAATAAAAGTTTGGTCATGTGGAAAGTTCGGTAAAGTTATCTTAATATTCCCAGATTTGGATTCAAGATAGCAATGCGGTAGTTTTCCCCGTTATCCGAAAGTCCTGTTTACTCCTTTTGACGCTGCACCGACGCTGTACGCCGTGACGTCATCATACGGTCACGTACTGGTTGTTGTATAGAACCAAACGAAACAAAAAATATAAGGAGCCAACGTCATCGAGGTATAATGGGATCAAAAGATATTTCAACCATATTGTTATAAAGCCAGTGATTTTTTTCTTCAATTACTGGCCACGCCCATATCGTGACGTCAGGGTTGACGCTGGCGCACGTGTACAGTGTGTACAGTAAAAGCGCCAACATTTGTTAACAACCAATAAAGTTCGGATACGTTCCCGGTGACGCATTTTTGGGTTCGCTCTCAGGTAAGAGTTTATTTTCTTGATTGTTCTTAATTTTAAGTACAAGAACACAAATAGCCTAACAATCGATCTTCAGAGGTGGTTTATTTTGGTTGCATAATATAATGAAGACAATGTTGGCGACCAAAGCTAACTTATTTTGGCCAAATGTGTCCAACAAATTAAATGTACAGAATTAGATGTATTTAGTGGTGGACCATGTTTGCTTTTCTTTCATCGCTAATTTATGTCGGACAATCTTACTGCACAGTCTATGCTTATTCTATTCTTCTACCATTGAAAGTAATCCCTGTCTGTGTTTCTTTTAGAAAAATGGCTTTGAGACAGTTTGAGGAATGGCTAGAAAAAGGCAAGTCTTTGGCAAATGACCTGGCACAACAGCAGGTAAGTTTCCAAGATTTTAAATAGGCTATTGTAACTATTTGTACCCTGGGAATACTGTGCAATGCATATTACTTTTTGTGGTGTCAAAATTATGGTAAATAACCAATATATGAAATAACACAGTTTAGATGTTAAGTGTAGGGGCTGAAATAAGATGAAGAACTATGATCATACTTATTAACACAACACTGAGCTTTGTGCTATTTTTCAATTATATGTATTTAACTGAATAGCAATTTGTACTGACCTATACTGCTAAGTAATATTTTGACTTCTTGTTGAGGTGTCACTGAAAAGAAAGCAGTCCTGCACACCTGGTCAGAATGTGAGATGGCGAACCAAAGACTGCAACGGCTACATTGTAACCAAACAAAAGCGGATTAGAGGTCGTTCTGGTTGGTTTGATTTTTCTTAGTTGTCAACACACATCATGGTATTAATTTGTATTATATAATTATTACACATTTTTGTATTATAGCTCCCAGAGAAAGCACAAGTAAAGGCCATGGTTTCGCTTCAGATGAGGTTGAATACAGCCCAGTAGACCAGTTGCTTGGTAAACACATACTGTCAATATTATTTGACTTTATTGTTTTTATTCTATCATGAGTTACTGTGACTATAATTTGTCTGTTTCATTAGCTCCTCGTGTCAGTGGATCCAGAGCACAGGACAAAGCAAACCAAGAAGCAAAAATAACAACATATAATCTTGGTAAATAGCTATTTAATGTGCAATTGTTATGATAGACTTTGATATTCCCATGATTAGATCAATAACACAGTATTAATGTAATCAATGTATGTTTTTTAGAGTTCTATCTCAATCAACTGGCTGAGCTCATTATATCCATTGATGTTCCCACATCACCCACTGAAGAAGAGCCACCTGTAGTGTCTGAGTGGGCCAAACGGCAGCAGCAGTTGGCAGAACAAATGAGGCGTTTTAGGCCAGTACTGCTTGACTGCAGGCTATACGGGCAAAACGTTTCCCAAACTGCATGCCATCTTTGTAGTGACCAGTCAGCAGTGATAAGGTGCATGGATTGTGTTCCCTCTGGCACCAGTTCCTCTGTTCTGAGTGTGATGTGGCTGTTCATGAGAGGAACGTTTTCCATAACAGAGAGACTATAATCAAAGGATTGTTTAATCCAGTCCCACCAACTCTGTCTGTAATGAAAGGTGATGATGGACATCTTCACCTTAGAAAGCAAGGTGTGCAGTTTTCTCTTTTTTTAATTGAATATTTTGGATGAATGTAAATGACATGTGTTTTTTCAAGAGCGCTTGTTGCCACTTCCTGCCCCAAAGTGTCCCTGTTCTTCATCTGAATTCCGGATAAGTCCAGGAAAGCAGATTATGCTTGTAACCTTTAATGGTATGTGAAATAAACATTTTTGCATACAGTTCAAATGCAAGGTTGATTCTCACATCAAGAACCACCTAAGGAATAAATCTAAAAGTTTTAACCATGCATATTATTTGTGTCACTCTTTAAGGTCCATATCGGCTCCATTTACCAACGGCAACGTGTACAACATGCTCCAAAAAATGGACACCAGGGGTATCTGATCTAATAAACTACAGATACTGGCCTGCGACCCCTAGGTGTCAAACACTGTACACTTTTGATGTATTAAGGTCATTTGAGCATGTAAAAAACTGCAGTCCAGCATTTTCACAGCAGGCTTTTCTAAGAATGCTTGAAAATAGAGCTGTCCAAAATGGGAGGGTAAGTGACATACATATTATTTGAATCATAATTATAATTAAGATATTCAATATTTTTCCTCAGGAGGGTACAATTTGTTGTGATGCTTTCCATCGAAGCTTCCGTGAATTTGCGTATTGCAGTTTTCAGGAGGGCAATATGTGTTTGGAAGAGCCGTTTGTATGTCCAGCCTGCTCTCCAGACATGCTGTTTCTGTAGACGGCAATAGGAAGCATTACCGTTTCCTTCATAGCAAAGGGTTGGTATAGTGCCATCCTCCTATTATTTTATAATTCATTTAACACACACTTAACAATATAACAGATGAATGAAACATTTTGCAGGACAGATGAAGCAGCATTATTTGATGGCACCTTCATTGCCAAGGACAGGGAGGTGGAGGTTTTTGTGGACCATGTTCGAAGCCAGATACCCAGTGTAAGTGTAAAAATTACTTTTGTAGATCATAAATGAAGAATATATTTGATGTCCTCGTTCACAAGTCTCTGTAGTTAACAATGTTACATTACAATTGTCTTGCCTTGTTCTGTGAACAATCTTTCATTGTGACTTTTTTTACTGCAGAAATCAGGTGCTTCTTTGTGTGGCTCAGCCTCATTCAAGGCGGGAAAAGAGAAATCAACCAAATCTCAGTCTAAGGTGGATGAGGAAGGTCTACAAGTTGCCGTCTGTCGACATGGACTCCTGCAGAGAGCTCTGAATCACTACAGAGGAGAGATTTTTGCGTATCCTATGTTCATTCAAAGGGAGGTTGCCAGGACCTCAAATATAACCTTCTTTTGCATGGATGTCGCTTGCAAGTAAGTAGAACTAAAAGGAGTGTGCTCATCAGTGATTTGATCATTACAATGTTGAACTAATGTATTTTGGTATGTGTAGATATCGGCCATATCTGGAGAAGGTAGCTCAAAAAAAGCCAGAGCTTCTCCCACTGCTCAATATGAAGCCTTTTTTGTCCATTATGCCAAAGCCCATACAAGCAAGTGTGAGGTACATGTGTTTTAACTGATGCATTTGTAAATAATATGATGCTACTTTTGTAAGTTCAATGGGGTGGAAGAAGCCAGCTGGGTGCTGGAAACACAATTGGTGAAGAAGTTGAGCAAGTAAACAGCTTTTTGTCTAAAGCCGCTCTTACAACAAAGTACATGTCAAAGGCTGGTAAGTAGCATTATGGCATGATTCCCTCAATGTTTTAAAGATGAAGTTTAATATTCTATTCACAAGGCCGAAACGACATGATCACTGTCCTTGGCATTGGATGGAACAGGAGAAAAGTTGATGGACTGCACAAAGCCTTGGCTCGTCGATTCACCAAAGTATGATTTTTATGTGGAATCTAGGGGTTAGCTTTTTATTCAGGTTCCACCTAACCCCTTATTTGTCTGTCATCTATTTAGGCCAACCATTTCACAATTTCCCTTCCTAATTGACCGTCATTTATCTTGTCCGCTTGGCATTCTCAGTGTCCCTCATTATATTACATGCTCCTCATTCAGACTCCTATTCAGTGTACTCCTCTGTGCTCCTCATTCTCCTATTCTGTGTACTCCTCTGTGCTCCTCATTCTCCTATTCTGTGTACTCCTCTGTGCTCCTCATTCTCTTATTCAGTGTACTCCTCTGTGCTCCTCATTCTCTTATTCTGTGTACTCCCTGTGCTCCTCATTCTCTTATTCAGTGTACTCCCTGTGCTCCTCATTCTCTTATTCAGTGTACTCCCTGTGCTCCTCATTCTCTTATTCAGTGTACTCCTCTGTGCTCCTCATTCTCTTATTCTGTGTACTCCCTGTGCTCCTCATTCTCTTATTCAGTGTACTCCTCTGTGCTCCTCATTCTCTTATTCTGTGTACTCCCTGTGCTCCTCATTCTCTTATTCTGTGTACTCCTCTGTGCTCCTCATTCTCTTATTCTGTGTACTCCTCTGTGCTCCTCATTCTCTTATTCAGTGTACTCCTCTGTGCTCCTCATTCTCTTATTCAGTGTACTCCCTGTGCTCCTCATTCTCTTATTCAGTGTACTCCCTGTGCTCCTCATTCTCTTATTCTGTGTACTCCTCTGTGCTCCTCATTCTCTTATTCAGTGTACTCCTCTGTGCTCCTCATTCTCTTATTCTGTGTACTCCCTGTGCTCCTCATTCTCTTATTCAGTGTACTCCTCTGTGCTCCTCATTCTCTTATTCTGTGTACTCCTCTGTGCTCCTCATTCTCTTATTCAGTGTACTCCTCTGTGCTCCTCATTCTCTTATTCAGTGTACTCCCTGTGCTCCTCATTCTCTTATTCAGTGTACTCCCTGTGCTCCTCATTCTCTCTTATTGTGTATGTGTTATAGACTTGTGAACGAGCGCTCACAGAGCAGAGCAATCTGCAAGATCTCAAGAAAGAGCACAATCTTGCAGATGAAACTGTGGAGCAATGGCTACTTGAGGTCAGACAATGGGCAGAAACAGGTGACAAAAATATGACAAAGGATTTTGTATACACTTTTCTTTTGTAGTTGTTACAATCAATCAATCAATCAATCAAAGTTTATTTGTAGAGCGCCTTTCATACACAGGGCAACACAAAGCGCTTCACAGTCCACATCACAAATCATCACATAAAACAAACACCAGAATCACAATTAAAACATTAAAATCACACAAAAGATTAAAACACAATTAAAACATTAAAATCACACAAAAGAATAAAACCATTAAAACTTTCAAAATTACACAAGAAATTTAAAAAAATAAATAAATGACAGCAGTGCATTAAAAATGGAGATAAAATCCTTCAGTTGTATGCACAGGCAAACAGAACAGTCTTTAACCTGGATTTGAACATTGACAGAGTAGACGCCTCCCTCACATTTTCAGGGAGATTGTTCCAGATCTTAGCTGCATGGATCTGAAACGCAGCCTCCCCATGTTTGGTTCTCACTCTGGGCACCAGCAGGAGGCCAGTCCCTGTGCTCCTCAGAGTCCGGGCCGGTTCATATGACACCAACATGTCACTAATGTATTCTGGTGCAAGGCCATGGAGAGACTTGTACACAAGCAGAGCCGTTTTAAAATCTATTCTTTGAGCCACAGGAAGCCAGTGCAGAGACCTGAGGACCGGACTAATATGGTCATACTTCCTGGTTCCTGTCAGGACTCTAGCTGCTGCATTTTGGATGTACTGCAGCTGCTTACAGGTCTGTTTGGACAGACCTGTAAGCAGGCCATTGCAGTAGTCTAGCCTGCTGGAGACAAATGCATGGACAAGAATCTCCAAGTCTGCCCTGGACACTATATTTCTAACTTTGGCAATGTTCTTCAGATGGTAAAAAGCTGTTGATGTTATTGATTTTATGTGGCTATTGAAATTTAGGTCTGAGTCCAGTATTACCCCCAAATTTCTGACCTTGTCTGAAGGAAGTAGGGAGAGAGACTGAAGTTGACAAATGACGCCCTCTCTTTGTTTCTGGGGACCAAAGACAATGATTTCGGTTTTGTCTGCATTTAGCTGGAGGAAATTATTTTGCATCCAGTCACTGATCTGTTGGATACAGTGAAGGAGCAAATCCAGTGGTCCATGTTCTCCTGCAGTCAATGAGACATAGATCTGAGTGTCGTCGGCGTAATTGTGGTAGGACACTTTGTTTCTTTGTATTAACTGACCTAACGGCAGCATGTAGAGATTAAATAGGAGAGGTCCCAGGATCGACCCCTGTGGTACACCACAGGTCAGGGCCACATCATCTGAGACGCAGTCTCCAATCTCCACAGAGTACTTCCTATCCTCCAGGTAAGACCTAAACCAGTCTAGGGCTGTGCCAGTGACACCAACCCAGTCCTCCAGTCTCTGCATGAGGATCTCATGGTCGACAGTGTCGAACGCGGCACTAAGATCTAACATGACCAAAACTGTGACTTTACCTGCATCAGTGTGAAGTCGAATGTCGTTTGTTACCTTCACTAGAGCGGTCTCAGTGCTGTGGTGGGGTCTAAACCCAGACTGGAACATATCAAAAGAGTTATTCATTGTTAAAAATTCAGTAAGTTGTTGGGAGGCCACTTTTTCAAGAATTTTTCCAATAAATGGCAGATTCGATATGGGGCGATAATTTTGAAGTCCCGCAGGATCCAGACTGCTCTTTTTTAGGAGAGGTCTTATGACTGCTGTTTTTAGGGCCATAGGAAATGTTCCTGACGACAGAGACATGTTTACTATTTGTGTCAGTGAAGGTAACAAACTGCTCAGGACGGACTTCAGAAATTTAGAGGGCAATATATCCAGGCTACATGTGGAGGAGCTCAGACTCATGATTATCTTTTTGACAGTTTCAGTATCCACAGGTGCAAAGTGAGTTAGCTCAAAAAGCCTCTCTGGCTGTTGCATTGTTATACGTGCTGTGGAGGTGATAGTGTTTTTGATTCCTTGTACTTTGTCATCGAAAAACTGTGCGAACTCATTACACCTAGATTTAGAGGAAAATTCTAGGGGCAACTTTACAGGGGGGTTCGTTAATCTACCAACTGTTGAAAACATAACACGAAAATTGTTACTGCAACCTCCAATAATGTCAGAAAAATACATTTCTCTTGTTCTACGTAGAACCCGGTTAAATTCACCCAACTCATCTTTAAAGATTTCATAATCGCCCTGGAAACTGGACTTTCGCCACTTCCGTTCGGCCCTCCGGCACTCTTGCTTCTGTGCCCTAACCGAGTCTGCCTTAGTCCATGGGGCCTTTTTCTTACTGGTAACTATTTTAACCGTCACAGGAGCAATGGCGTCCAGAACAGTCAGAACACTGGTGGTGACAGAGTTATACAATTCATCAACAGTAGAGCATGGAGTTTTCTCAAAATTTAGCATTCCCATGAACAGTTCACTTGTGTTTTCATGTATGTGTCTTCTTCTAACAGTTGTAAATTCAGCTGGTGGTTTGCTAGCAAAACACATGTCAAAAAATACACAGAAATGATCTGACAAAGCAACATCAACTACATTAACATTTGATACATTAACCCCCTTTGTAATTAGCAGGTCAAGAGTGTGCCCCCTGCTGTGGGTGGGGCCACTCACGTGCTGAATGAAACCAAAGGTCTCAAATACAGAAGCCAGCTCCTTTGCATTTCTGTCATCAACATTATCAACATGTACATTAAAATCACCTGTAATAACTAAACTATCAAAATCTGTGCACACGAATGAAAGTAGTTCAGTAAAATGGTCAATAAAATCGCAACATGACTGTGGTGGCCTGTACAGGACAATGAAAAGAGTAGAAGATTGCTTTTGTTCCATTTTAAAAGAAATATACTCAAACGATGAAAAATTTCCAAGGGGCATTCTATGGGAGACAAAGTGCTCTCTAAAAACTGCAGCTATGCCTCCCCCCCTTTTGTTTTCTCGTATTTCGGATTCGAATTTAAAATTGGGTGGTGTTGCTTCTATTAGAACTGCATTTCCTGTATTTTGGTCCAGCCATGTTTCAGCCATAAGCATAAAATCAAGATCATAAGAAGTGATAAAATTATTAATTAAAAATGATTTGTTACATAGAGATCTGACATTAAGCATAGCAAGTTTAAAAATAACGTCAGAGTCGATTAATGTGGTTGATTGATTTCTACAGGGAACAGAAATTAGATTTGCAGAGTTGGACCGTCTAACTGCTGTCCTGTTTTGATTTCGTTTTTTAGAATTTAAAAACATTTTTGAGCTGGTGCGAGGAACACACACAGTCTCAATTGGCCTAAAATGTGAAAACCCTTGTTGTTCTTTAGCTCCCAGAGTCAGAAGGGAGTCAGCACAGTTCAGTGTTTGGACTGGTAATGCACTGTCAGACAGACAGGGAGCAGTGTTTGCACCGTTGTACTCACCCGGTGCTGGTGAGCAGGAGGCGGGGGAGTGCGGTGGGGTCCGAGGGGGCTCAGATGTAAACAGTCACGCCCCCCTCGGGGAACGCTGAACAACATAACGTATGTAATCCATCAACAGGCTGCTACCGTATCTGTTTGGGTGTAATCCGTCTGGACGATAGGCTTCGTAACGTTTCCAGAAAAGGGCAAAGTTATTCACAAAGACAAAGTTAAAAGAGCTGCATGTAGCCTGAAGCCACACATGCAGCGCCACAACACGACTGTAGAGGCAGTCACCTCTGTTTACAGTCTGGATTGGACCAGAAATAAAAACAGATAGTCCGGAGGATTGAAGGAGGTGGAACAGATCCATAAAATGTTTCTTCGTGACTTCTGACTGCTGAAGTTTCATGTCGTTAATTCCCACATGCACGACTACCTTGGAAACGGTGTCAGGCAGGGACTGAAGCAGAGGAGGGAGACGTATGAGCAGGTCTGGTACAGTAGCTCCGGGAATACAGCGAGTGACCGCGTTAAAGAAGCGGACGTGTCTCACAATGGAATCTCCAATAATCAGAGTGGTCGGGGCGAAGAGTGGCCTCGGAGAAGGAGCTCGGTGGACGGAACCAGCGGGTTCACCCGAAGCAGGACCCGAGCCTGAGCGCCGCTGAACACATGGAGAGGAGGAGCGGGGGTGCTGACTCTCAGCTACAGGCGACCCACGCTGTGTGCTCGGGGACGCTGGAGCGGTGAGAGGGGCTGGCTCTGGGCGCTGCTGCTGACCCAGTGGAGGTGAGCGGTGGTGATGATGGCTCGCTACCCCAGTCTGAGGCTGCTGCACTGGGGTCAAAGAAGGGGAACAGGCCAACATGGCTGGTGGACCGCTCTTTCGCCTGAGGACTGCTTCCTTTAGGAGCGTTTTCCTCGCAGTGGACTTGGATCCTCGAGCAGTAGAATACGCTGCAGTGTCCAGAGATTCTGCTGAGGGGGCCGGGATGTCGGTGGAGAGGGCTGCATAGCGGTTTGCCAGACTCAGGACATGGGCCACGGCGCAGGATGGCTCCTCGGAATCCGCGGGCTCGTTATTCGGAACCGGGCGCTTAGGTGTAGAACAGGAGGGTCCGGAGCTGACGGATCTCTCCCACACGACAGTGTCACAATATGCAGCGCTCAGTGACATCAGCCGTGAGTGCTGCCCACCAGCGACTTCAAACAGTTTGGACACTAGAGATTGTTTCTCATTCAACTCTGCGGTGAGACGAAGGACTTCTTTTCGTAGTTCTGCAATGGTGGCACGGTCGCTCTCACGGAGCTCCAAGGTGAGGCGACTAATATTGTGCATGTTTGAGCCAATTTCATTGTCACTTTCCATGTCCTCGTTAGCTTGTGTTAGCCTCTGTGCTACTAGTGGGTTTCAGTCGGGACTAAGTGCTATTTGCTGAAACCACTGAATTAAAAAGATAAAACACTCAGATATATTAAAAAACTGAACAATAAAAACGCGCTAAAAAGTTGTTAAAAGATTACACTATTGAATCTTCTTTAGACTGTGAATCATCCTATGCCACCCAAGAGCAGTTGCAGCAGGAGATTGAGGCCTTAATCTACAGTTTCAAAAGGAAAAAACTTTATCTTTATCGAGACAATGGTTTGTAAGAAGAATGATTATATTTTAATAGCAATGTTGCTGTTACTGACTCATCTTATGTCAATAAATGTTGAAAAAAGATGGCAATAAATCAAGACAGACAATCCGGCGAACTCTCAATAAGATGAAGACCAAGCTAAAAGACACTATCACCATGAACAATGGAAGGGTGACAGAAGATCAAATGATTGACTGTGACGCAGCATGCAGTCTTTCTGAGAGATTTCATTTTCCATGGGAGACACAGGGTGATGGTAAGCTGCTATACTACTTAGTTATTAGAGCATTATGTCTAATTCTACTCTTTTACAGGTCTGCAGTTAAAGCGGCAATTGTTTGACCAGGTGATGCTAGTCTCACGTTTGCAAGAAGAAAAAGACATACTACTCCAGGAGATGATGCAACACTGCACTTTCATAAAAAAGAAGGTTGACCAAATAAATGGTCGCATTGTACAGGTTACAGAGGACTTAAGCAATGATGGTACATTTTTGTGAATTTGTAAAATTAAAATATAACCCAAATTTATGTAATCTTTCAGTGTGTCCAGAGGAACTGACCAAAGATGGCTATCAAGGTCTTCACTGTTGCCTCCTTGATAAAAAGTGCCTCCTAAATCAACATCTCCAAGAAGTCACTAGCACATACATGCGGGTGGCTACAAAGACATTTGTATGGTCAGATGATGTGCAAGATGAGAATGAGGCAGAAGGTTCGGACTCTGAAATGTCTGGTAATGAAAGTGACTCAATAGATGAAGTGTGTGTACATATATGGATGTATGTATGCATACATATATACTTGAGCATATGTGTGTTCATGCATGGCGTATGTTTATGCATGCATATGTTCATGCACATGTGTGTGTATGCATGCTTATACGTTTTTATGCATGCATATATATGAATGAATGTGTGCCTATGTACTCAAGCAAATGTGTGTACATGCATGCGTATGTTTATGCATGCGTATGCTCATGCATGCATATGTTCATGCACATGAGTGTGTGTGCATGCTTATGCGTTTGTATGCATATATTCATGCATGCATATGTGTAGGAATTTGTGCATGCACATGTGTATGGATGCGCAAGTGTATGCATGCGTTTATGAATGTGTGTATGCATATATATGCAGATGTGCATGCATGCATATGTGTGTCCATGCATGGATATGTGTGCGCAAGCATGCATGTGTGCATGCATATGTGTGTGCATGCATGCATTATGTGTGTGTGTGTGCATGCATGCATTGATGTGTGTGTGCATGCATGCATTGATGTGTGTGTGTGCATGCATGCATTGGTGTGTGTGTGCATGCATGCATTGGTGTGTGTGTGCATGCATGCATTGGTGTGTGTGTGTGCATGCATGCATTGGTGTGTGTGTGTGTGTGCATGCATGCATTGGCGGGTGTGTGCATGCATGCATTGATGTGTGTGTGCATGCATGCATTGATGTGTGTGTGCATGCATGCATTGATATGTGTGTGTATGTATGTATGCATTGGTGTGTGTGTGCATGCATGCATTGGCGTGTGTGTGTGCATGCATGCATTGGTGTGTGTGTGTGTGTGCATGCATGCATTGGTGTGTGTGTGCATGCATGCATTGGCGGGTGTGTGCATGCATGCATCGATGTGTGTGTGCATGCATTGATATGTGTGTGTATGTATGTATGAGTGCGTGTATGTGTGTGCATGCATGTATATAGACAATTGCTTAAGTTTGTCAGATTGTATCTTTCATTTTCATATATTTCATCAAGCTTTTCATTTTTGCCTATAAGCCACACAATGGATTGTAACTTGTGAAGTTTATATATTGTCATGTTAATGTTAATAAATGTTTCTGCCCAATTGTTTCATCTTCTCATTATGTAACATAAACACAGTAAAAGATAATTTACGATTTAACACACAGCCAAATATACAATGACATATTCCATTTTCATAACTGTTTAACGCCACAATCAGGCCCCCGATTGATATGTTGTATACATTATAATCATTGCAAACTACACCATTCTAAACTGAATGATCAAGCTCCAACAACAAATAATAAACTTGACTTTCCACTCAATAACTGCACAATGTGGCATCTAGATAGATTATGTGAAAAAATATAACGTCATTATTGAACATAAAGATGCACAGAAATGTGCATCTTTTTATTTATTTTTTTCATCTCCTTCAGGAGTCCTAATCAATCAAGAATGTAAACCATTAGTAAATCATGTTGAGTTGAACCCTAATCCCTACCCAATTAATGATTAATAAATATTTTAATCTTCAAGGCTTAACCACACCCTAACACCAATGCATAACTAACCCTAATGCCATCCATCCATCTATTTTACACAGAGCACCAGCCCCTCACTGATCCTCCTGCAGGTGCCAAGTTCACAGGAGGTCAAAACCTAATCGTTAACGTCAAAACCTTATGCCAACATTTTTCTTGTAAAGTCAATTTTTCATGAGAATAAAGTCAAAGTAGCGTGATTATGAGATGAATTTGGAAAGATTATGATAATAAAGTCAAACTTATGGGATTATCCATCCATCCATTTTCTTCCGTTGCCGGGTCGCGGGGGCAGCAGTCTAAGCAGAGACGCCCAGACTTCCCTATCCACACACACCTCCTCCAGTTCGTCCGGGGGGACCCCAAGGCGTTCCCAGGCCAGCTGAGAGACATAGTCCCTTCAGCGTGTCCTGGGTCTTCCCCGGGGCCTCCTCCCGGTGGGACGTGCCCGGAACACCTCCCCAGGGAGGCGTTAGGAACAGATGCCCGAGCCACCTCAACTGGTTCCTCTCTACGTTGAGAAGCAGCGGCTCTACTCCGAGCTCCTCCCGTGTGACTGAGCTCCTCACCCTATCTTTAAGGGAGCAGCCACTCTGCGGAGGAAGCTCATTTCGACCGCTTGTATCCGCAATCTCGTTCCAGAGAAACACCAGAGAAGTGGAGCGTCCAACCCCTCTCAAGGAGTTGGGTTCCAGAGCCCAAGCTGTGTGTGGAGGTGAGGCCGACTATCTCTAGTCGGTATCGCTCAACCTCCCCCACGAGCTCGGGCTCCTTCCCCCCCAGTGAGGTGAGGTTCCACGTCCCAAGAGCCAGATGTTGTGTGTGTGGACTGGGTCGCCGAGGTCTCCGCCTTCAACCGCTGCCCAGTCCTCTCTGCACCACGCCACCACGGACCCCTCTGCAGGTGGTGGGCCCACAGGAGGGACTGCCCACGTCATCCCTTCGGGCTGAGCCCGGCCGGACCCCGTGGGCTAAGGCCCGGCCACCAGGCGCTCGCATACGAGCCCCACCCCCAGGCCTGGCTCCAGGGTGGGGCCCCGGCAGCGGCATACCGGGCGACGTCACTGTTGTCCTTATTGTGCTGTCCATGGTTGGCTTCTGACTGCTCTTCGTCTGACTCGTCACCCGAGACCTGTCTGCCATGGGAGACCCTACCAGGGGCATGAAGCCCCAGACAGCATAGCTCCCAGGATCATCCGAGTACTCAAACTCTCCCACCACGTTAAGGTGGCAGTCCAAGGGGGTCTGCCACTCCTTATGGGATTAATCTCATAATATTTGGAGTTACCTGTATATTTCTGGGTTTATTATACCCACCAACCATATTTCAATGTAATAGAATATAACAATTGTGTATTTCAAAATATAAACCCTAATCTCAATCTGGATTTATCAAATGATATTGTAGTTCATTTGTTTTGTGTATTTTTACACACACACACACACACACATGCAGAGTGTCTTGCAGAAGAACACATCGACAGTGGAAATGATTGGGAGCTGATAACATAGAACTTTTTTTAATAATGTTCACTCAATAATAATAGAAAGAACACACCAACCGGGAAGAACAAAAAAAGAAGATTAATTATATTTGTTGAGACTGGACAAAGCTGGACTTTGGCTCCCAGGTGTTCTTCCATTCAACACCACTGTGGAACAAAACAAAAATGAGACACTTCATACAGGTTTTAATAACTTAATAACTAATTTACAAAAGAGTATGGTAACAAAATTCCATTCTTATACCAAATTCCGCAAGGCTGCCATCGGACAAACACCTCCTGACGACCCTTTTAAATGACATTCAGAGATAATTAAGACAAATATTTAAAATAAACTTCTCACTATAACAAACATCAATGAATACAAACTACACTGAGTAGTATGTTTGTGACATCACCAAAAGGAACGTTAGTACTGAGGTTCTTTTAATGACAGAATGGTCTGCTTGACTAGTTTTAAATCTTCCACAGTAGCATCACCAGCTGCTTAGGGACTTACTAACACTAGTGTTTATCTAAGAAGACAGTATGAAGATCTTTCAAAAAAGCAAACTTAGAACATACATCCTAAATTAAAGCTGCACTAACTGACTTTATTTTTGTATTAATTACTAAAATGCTATCCATGTCCGTGTAGGGCATTGGGATATATGTCCTTTTGAAGAAAAAGTAGCGCAGATTTGTGCTGGCGTGACATTATATTTTAGATTGAGTTTTGATGAAACAAGGAAGAGAATGTGTTTCGGGTCGCAGATTGTGACCAATCACAGCGGACCACTGGTCCCCACTTTCGTGAGAAATCTACAGGTCCGTTAGCACACACGGCTGAGTTAGCACAACAAGCTGCGGAGCTAACCTGAAGCTTCCTCGTCTTCGTCACCGGTTACTGCTTACACAGCAAGACAGCCATCCAAAAGAAAGTCTCGTTCCTCCGCTCTTCCCGGTTCTATCGTTCTATGGTCACGCCATCCACGTGCAAATCCATATCCATGGTTTATCCATATTGAGAGCATGGATGTATTATATTAACTGGATAGGGTATTACTAGCTTGTAGCTGAATAACTCACGTGCTCAGGGGATTCTCGCGGTACTGCAGACTGAACCAGACTGAACCAGACTGAACCAGACTGAACCAGACTAAATTCACGTGGGCTACCCAGACATTTTCCCCATAGAACTCAATGCATATTAAAACAGCTCAACCTCAGCTGACAGAGAACCTGACAGAGAACCTGACAGAGAACCTGCAGCTTTAATAAAGATAGTATTTTGTGGGGATGTTAGTGTCCCTTGTCGTCCTGAACTTTTTTTCTTCTTAAATCCTTCGGTTTTGTTTAAATCCACACTTTAGTGCCACAAACTCTGCTCCTCTGGCTCTCGCTCTAACTCCCGCTCTGATGAACTGCTCTGATTGGTCAGAGCGCGGCCGAGCCCCTCTGTGCACGTGCGTGAGACCCGGTGTGAGACCCACACACGCGTGTTTGGCGCAAAGCATTATGGGAGATCATCCACTGCACAGAACCGGGAGGACCAGACGATGCCCAAATACAGGCGAGTTTCCCATAGATCTTTGCGAGTTCCAGGCGACTTCCGCTAATCTTTCAGCCCCCATGCCGTCACAAAGCGCCACTGAGCACAACCATTCATTTGAATAGGGCGCCATCTTGGATCGCCGGGGCTTGATTGAGAGACACTAGCTCCGTCCCAACAGTGGGTGTGTGTGGGGGGCGATAGCTTCGTGGGTGCGGGGAGGGGAGCAGAAAGAGAGAGGCCAGCGAGTCCGCGGCTTCAAAATCCCAAAGTCAGTTAGTGCAGCTTTAATGAAGCACTTTCACCTACAGTAAGAATTCAAAGTTTTCAATTCACTTTATACACAAAATATTTCGCAGACACTGTTGAAGGAAAAGTGGGTGAAGTGTCTTGCCCAAGGACAGTGTGCACTAGTAGGAGTTGGGTTTATAAGACCAGCTCTATCTTCTCTACTGTCACCTAATGTTTTAATATTGACTACAAACCTCCCTCACTCTTTCCCTCATCATTTTCTTGACTGGGTAGAAATCAAGATTATGATGCTGGCATTCTGAAATGTATTAAGAAAAGACATTATGTTCATGTCTTTCACATGTGTTGGATATTAGTGATAGCAGTTATTTCAATTCTATTACGACAGTAGTTGGAGTCGTACCCTTATTTTTGTTGGCCCTCTTCAATGCAGTTTTTGGGGGAGGTATGACAACAGAGAGGTTAGACAAAAGAGAAGACAAGGAACAACTAGAGAGTGTAGAGCAGGTTACAGGGGTGAGGGAGGTGAGGTCAGAGGAAGGAGGAGCAGAGAGTGTAGAGCAGGTTACAGGGGTGAGGGAGGTGAGGTCAGAGGAAGGAGGAGCAGAGAGTGTAGAGCAGGTTACAGGGGTGAGGGAGGTGAGGTCAGAGGAAGGAGGAGCAGAGAGTGTAGAGCAGGTTACAGAGGTGAGGGAGGTGAGGTCAGAGGAAGGAGGAGCAGAGAGTGTAGAGCAGGTTACAGAGGTGAGGGAGGTGAGGTCAGAGGAAGGAGGAGAAGACAGTGTAGAGCAGGTTACAGGGGTGAGGGAGGTGAGGTCAGAGGAAGGAGGAGAAGACAGTGTAGAGCAGGTTACAGAGGAATGGAGAGCAGAGGCAGTAGAAGGGCCGAGAGGAATGAGAGCAGTGGGAACAGAAGGAGGTTGGAGGGTTGACCCAGCAGGAGTAGTGCCAGCTTCCGACAGCATTCGAACTAAGAAGAGTAATAAAATGTAGTTACATGCATTGAAAGAAACCTTGAACTTGGCAAAAATAAATGTTAAGTCCCTTACCATTCAATGTGTATTGTGGCTAGAGCTTCTACTTCCTGCTGGCAAGCTGGGTCCACTGGGCACAAACATTCAGCCACAAATGTTTGAGCGACTCTCTTCCCAAGCAGAAGCAGGGGATACCGCTCCAGGACACTCCATTTGTGCAGCTGAAACCACACAACATGTTAAATGTATAGAAGCATAACCATTATATGTTGTAGTCCCAACCAGCCTAAGAGTGAACCAATTGTTAAAGTGCTTTGAAGAAATTCATTCAAACATAACTCTGAAATAATCAGTTATGCATGCCCAGAAGTTATTTATATTCAATAATGCAATAAAAAAGTACTCACAAGCAAATTTGTTGCATCATAAAGCTTGTTGACGCTTTTGTTTTTTTGTTGGGTGTCTTTCCATTTACCATCAATTTTACTTTTGGCATCTTCTAATTTAGTTTTATACGGCTGCTTACAGCCGCAGACCCCGCAGGTTTTTGCTGCCACCCCAATGTCTCTCTGGAGGCAACACATTTTTTATGAATTGCCATCTAAAGAAAAAGAACACAGACGTGTTAATAAGTTCTAAACATGCTGTGGCATATTAAATAAATAAGTAAAATATTATAAATTGTTCACTTTTCATATGATCTATTTATTCATTTTCACCAAAGCTGTCAGTATTTTAGGAAATGCAAACCTACCACATGACAACCTCTGTTCTGTGTAGTCAAAGTCAATTTTAACATAAATATGGTGGAAGATTTAAGTTTTGTGAAACTTTAACTTTAAGATAATATGGTGGAACATTCTTGGAAAAATGTATAAATTATTTGAATAATTTCATAAACCCTGCTATTAACGTTAACTTTTAACCATATACTATTTTTAGCATGCATCTGTAAAAACCGCTAAAAACTTACCTTAGTGGTCTTCGCGGGAGTGCGCTGCATTTGCGTGGTGACGTTTTTCCGGTAACGTTTCCAAAGTACAAACGTAAATATTGATCGATTTGCACGTTGGAAAAACGACCTAGGTAATCGTTTCCATAAACATTGCATTTGCAATGTTTTAGTTTATTGAATTTAATAGAATTAATATCACAGTGTAATTTACTTATATAGAAACGTTTTACACGTTTTGATACTCACTCAAAGTAAAAAAATGGTCTGTTCTGGATTCTGTAGAGTTCGGTACAATGGGTCGTTTTGCATCGGTGCCAAAACGACCCATTGTACCGTTAGCGCCGTCTTGTGGTAAAAGGACGAAATTGCAATTTTACAGGATGTTCAAGACTGCAGGATTTTTTTTATACTTTACATAAATTGTATTCAAAATATAATTTGTTAACCATAATTACACCACTTATCTTCAATTAGTCCTCGGAATCAACTAAAAAACTACTGTGTATGTCAGAACTATTGTTTTAATCTTGTGCAATACAATAATATACAAGCATTGGCTCAGAATAACAGATTTGATGAAAATACAAAGATTCAAAAGGCATTTGTCAAATCAAAATAGTCTCTTCACTGGAGCGAATGGATGGCCATCTTCAGTTGACCGGAATGTTCCTGAGAAACACACAGTCTCCAACGGCACAAGGACCTGAGTCATGATGCGTGGACAGAGTCTATAAAGACCCGACAGCTGCCTCTGATCCATAAAACTAACCATTGATTGTAATCCCATGAAAAAATACTAATGTTTCACATTCAAACTTTATTTATCCCACATACAATAAACATACAAATACTGTAACACTAAATGCAATAATGTAAAACAATGTTTTCTAAAACATTTCTTTCTTTGTTTTAAGTGTCTGTTTTGCTGTTAGTCTGTTACCAACAGGGACAGAATTGTCATTTTTTCAAAGTCAGCCAATTTCAAATGTGGCACAGGTTCCAGTGCATACATCTTTTTCTCAGTATTTTGCAGTGTATATCCTGTATGCAAAGGCCTTAAGAAGTTTTCCTCGGAGCAGGTGATGAGGTGAACATCATTGTTGATGAGGACCAAAGGTCCGATTACAGTTTGTAGCAAAAACAAATGATTTGCAATACAGCAGGTGAATCAGACGGATACGTCCAGGCTAAAACGTGTCTTTCTTCACCCTATGAAAGAAATACATGCAAGTTTGGTTAATATACAAATACATTATAGGATTTGTGGCAAACAAAAAATAAAAGGCACATGTTTTGTTTAATATCAAGTTGTTGAGATAAATAGTGCATGAGTAATTCAGGTGACAACAATGGTGGAAATCTCGAATGCAAACATATTATTCCAATAATAGAATAAAAGCACTGACAAGCTATGAAATGATGAGGTGGGGTTGGGCGTGACTGTCAGAGCAGGGGCTGTGTAAAGCTGGGGGTCTGAAGCATAGTGTGGAAACCACCTACAGGGCAATCCCTCCTCCCTCACCACAAACATTAACATTAACATGGCACAAAGTTCTACACAAAATGGACTATTGAGTGTGGGGAAGGTTCAGATGTGCTTCATCTCACAGTCACCATCATAGAGTATGTGTCTCACAGAGTCACCATCATAGAGTATGTGTCTCACAGAGTCATCATCATAGAGTATGTGTCTCACAGAGTCACCATCATAGAGTATGTGTCTCACAGAGTCATCATCATAGAGTATGTGTCTCACAGAGTCATCATCATAGAGTATGTGTTACACTAGAGAGCAGTTCCACTGAACAACACACATGTCATTTTGTCACTAGACATTTACTAATGTCTAGACATTTACTAATGTCTAGACCAGTGTCTCCCAAAGTGGGGTCCGCGGCCCCCTGGTGGGCCGCGTGGGTACTGCAGGGGGGCCGCGGGAGGTCATAAAAAAAAATAAAAAAAATATATAATTATTTAATGTTTCATTTATAATGTTTTGTTTGTAATATTAAAATATTTGTGTTCATTATTTGACTTGAATAATCCACTGTAATCATTTTTGTATTACAATGTTTGTAGCAGAGGCTATTTCCCCAAAATAAAATAACCAGAAGAGCCTATTCTTAATGTTGTCTTCTTGGTTATTATTTTGGGGGGGCCACACAGACCCGTCAGATTTTTAAGGGGGCCTCGGTGTTACTGAGTTTGGGAATGGCTGGTCTAGACATTTACTAATGTCTAGTGCTGCAATAAGATCAAATATGGTTTTATGGTAAGAGGAAAGTGTCATTGTGAGTTTGTAGAAGCTGACATATGCAGTATAATGTAAATACTTCCTAATCTTACAAAAACATGTTTTATAGTTCTGCAGCCTGGGTTTATTATTGTTGGTCAATGTATTAATTTATATTTTAGAAAGAGCAAAATAACCAAATCCATTTGAAGTTTTTGTCTTTTTATTTAATAAGATAATATGATATATTTTATTTGTGATTTATGTGTTGTTCCTTAGCTCTGAAGTGAGTTTCAATAGCAGCATTTGGCAAAGTCTGGAAGAAAGTGAGCGTAGAGCCACTTGAACACCAAGGAAAGACAAGGCACCGTGACTGAAAGCTTTGAGTTATGATGAGTGAACATCTGAAGGGGCCGGCACTGTGGCTACGGGGGAAGCCTGTAGGAGAAGGTGCCGTTTCATTTTGGAGAGCATGAGAGTTGGAACCTCCACAAAACTTTACAAAAATGTTGGAGTAGTGCAGTAAAATATTCAATTGTCATGTATTATTAATGACCTTTAAATTGTTTGGTGATCTGTCCCAGATAGAGCCATATCGTTTCCCTGAAGAAGTGCTGTACTGGACACAACAGGTCTTGAATACCGACAATATCAAGTGTCTGATTGAAGGAATCTCTAGATTGTTGAAAAAAGGAAAGGAAGGTTAATGTGTGAAGGAAAAATAGAACCATATTTAAAAAAACAATGTTAATTGTCAAATCATTGTAGTAATTGTGATTCATATTATTGAGTTATCAACTCCTGAGTAAAGAAGAATAGTTTAGATCACAGCAGTGTATTGTATAGAGCACATTTGTAATATCACAAAATAACCTTTTCTGCATTAGGTCACATCATTCAATTTAATTCATTGGCTATTACAACTTTTTTGAATTTCCAGGTCACAGAACTTGCACTGAGAATATTCATTCAGCAAATAACGTTACGCTTACTAAAATGTAAAATATATAAACATTTTTGGAAATGGATGTTATATTATTGTAAACAGCTGCTACAATATACCCCTGGGTTTCATGTAAATAATTGGCCGAACAAAAAACCGTAGCTTTTATGTTCACGAAATGAATCAATGAAGTGAAGATGTTGTGTATTCAGTAAATAGGATATGGAATACATCTATTCTAATGGATTATACACGGTGCAGTCGTAAATAGTGTATTGGAACTTTTCGTTAGCATTAGCTGCCATTAGCAAAATACTACCATTTGTGAACGTATTCAGCGATAGACTGCAGTTTTGTCTTTCCTTCTTACAAATTGAAGTCTTGTTATCGCATCAATGTTTCAGGCAAACAAAAGTTCTGCCATAAAAATAATAATGAAAAAATCCACATCGTTAAATTCATTTACAGAACCTCTGTGGCTCCGTGTTAGCTCTGTAGAAACACAACTTCCGTATTTACCATTCAACGTAGCATCACGTAAAGGAACGTCATTCGTCACACGTATGCGCTACTCCACCCAAAAGTAGGTAGAGCGCTACTGTCACCAACCACTAGGAGTCCATCCATCCATCCATTTTCTTCCCCTTAATCCATTTCTGGGTCGGGGGGGGGGTGGCAGTCAGAGCACCAGCCCCTCACTGATCCTCCTGCAGGTGCTGAGTCCACAGGAGCTGAGATCTTTCAGTGGGGGCTTCAGGCAAAGTGGGGTTAAGTGTCTTGCCCAAGGACACAACGACAGCAGTCATCAGTGGGAGTCGTGAAGTGGGCTCGAACCCACGACCTTCAGGCTCAAAGGCCAATGCTCTACCAACTGAGCTACTGTCACCAACCACTAGGTCTAAAGCAGGTCTAAAGCAGGTCTAAAGCAGGTCTAAAGCAGGACTAAAGCAGGTCTAAAGCAGGTCTAAAGCAGGTCTAAAGCAGGACTAAAGCAGGTCTAAAG
>OZ035831.1:43522815-43757815 GCA_964034765.1 Knipowitschia caucasica
AGGCTCTCTCCTGAGACTGAGTCTCTCTCCTGAGTCTCTCTCCTGAGGACGATGGCAGACGCAGTTGTGAGAGACTATCTGACCTGTCCCATTTGTCTGGACACCTTCCTGGATCCTGTGTCTCTGAGCTGTAACCACAGCTTCTGCAGCAGCTGTGTCCAGAAGCACTGGGTCCAGGACCAGAGCCAGGACCAGAGCCAGGACCAGAGCCAGGACCAGAGCCAGGACCAGAGCCAGGACCAGAGCAGGAGCTGCCCTCTCTGTAAGAGGAGGGATTCTAAAGAACTGGGAGTAAACTTTACTTTGAAACAACTGAGCGACGCTCTGAGGCTGAAGCTGCAGCTCTCTGAGCCTTCAGAGCAGAAGGACCAGACCCAGGACCAGACCCAGGACCAGACCCAGGACCAGACCCAGGACCAGACCCAGGACCAGACCCAGCGGTGGTCAGGATGCCCGGTCCACCCCCAGGTGCCTCCTCTCTTCTGCCTGGACGAGGCCTGCTGCTTCTGTCCAGTGTGTGAGTTCCGTAAACACAAAGACCACGAGGTGCTGAGTGAGGAGGAGGCGGAGGAGCAGCTGAAGCAGCCTCTGCGATCGCAGCTGCAGACTCTGAAGAAGACCAGACAGACCTGTGAAGACCTGCACAACAAATATGACCAGATCCAGAACCAGTCTGAGAAACAGGCTCTGCACTGTGAGAGACAGATCTCTGCTGTGTTCCACAGGCTGCGGCGCCACCTGCAGGAGGAGCAGGACACTGCACTGAGAGCTCTGAGGCAGGAGCAGGACAGACAGAAGCACCTCCTCATGTCCCAGAGGACAACACTCAGAGACAAACTGTCCTCTGTGGACCTCAGCATCCAACAGCTGGAGGAACATCTGCAGACACCAGCACGGGACTTTCTCCTGACGCCTCCTGTCCCCACAGGGCTGAGGCAGGACCAGGACCAGGACCAGGACCAGGACCAGACTCCTCTCCCCACAGGACTGATGCTGGACCAGGCCAAAGTCCTGGGGAACCTGGGCTTCAGGGTCTGGAGGAGCCTGAGGAGAGCAGTGAGACACAGTCCAGTGGTCCTGGATCCAAACACAGCTCACAGACGCCTGTATCTGTCTGAGGACCTCAGTGCAGTGACTCACGGAGACACTCTTCAGGACCTGCTCCCTGACCTCCCAGAGAGGTTCAGTAAGTACACCGATGTCCTGGGCTCTGAGGGCTTCATCTCTGGGACACACCAGTGGGACGTGGAGGTGGGAGATCATCCACTCTGGATCATCGGAGTCGCACAAGAGTCGACCGACAGGAAAGGAGAGATATTAGCTTCACCTGAATATGGAATCTGGTGTTTATGTCACAGAGATGGTAAATACTCAGACGGCTGTGATGAACCTGTGACTGTGGAGAAGAGACCAGAGAAGATCCGGGTCAAACTGGACCATGCCAAAGGAACCGTGTCCTTCTATGACGCTGGTCACGTGACCCACCTGCTCACACACACACACACATGGACTGAGAGGATGTTTCCTTTTTTTAACATCTGGAAAAGTAAAGACGCTAAAACCAAAGAAATACACATCTGTGAGACTCCAGGTGAGGACTGAGACCAGAGGGAGACCAGAGGGAGACCAGAGGGAGACCAGAGAGAGACCAGAGAGAGACCAGAGAGAGACCAGAGAGAGACCAGAGAGAGACCAGAGTGAGAGACCAGAGTGAGAGACCAGAGAGAGACCAGAGAGAGACCAGAGAGAGACCAGAGGGAGAGACCAGAGGGAGACCAGAGGGAGACCAGAGGGAGACCAGAGAGAGACCAGAGAGAGAGACCAGAGAGAGACCAGAGAGAGAGACCAGAGAGAGACCAGAGAGAGAGAGACCAGAGAGAGAGACCAGAGAGAGACCAGAGAGAGACCAGAGAGAGACCAGAGAGAGAGACCAGAGGGAGACCAGAGAGAGACCAGAGGGAGACCAGAGAGAGAGACCAGAGAGAGACCAGAGAGAGAGACCAGAGGGAGACCAGAGAGAGACCAGAGGGAGACCAGAGGGAGACCAGAGGGAGACCAGAGAGAGAGAGACCAGAGAGAGAGACCAGAGAGAGACCAGAGAGAGAGACCAGAGGGAGACCAGAGAGAGACCAGAGGGAGGTGTTAGTGGTTTATTATTATCAGAATCAGAATCACAGTCTGTACATGGTTTTTGGCTCATGGTTAAACACAGGATAAACACAGGTTAAACACAGGTTAAACACAGGTTAAACACAGGATAAACACAGGATAAACACAGGATAAACACAGGCTAAATGTGGGACCCATGATAATTAACATGTATAACAATAACGCTGTATAAACACCCACCTCCTATTTTTTGTTTTATTTTCATGTGTAAGTAGCATAACATGATCATATTTTTAGACAGGAGAAACTCAGGTGACCCTCGCAGGCAGGTTGGGACAGCTTGGGGGGGCTTGGGGGGGTCCTCATTGAAGAGTGTGCTCAGACGAGGAATGTGTGGTGATGTGGTTTCTCTTGTGTTTCAGTGCTAACGCCAATTAAAAATAAGAATAATCCTAAACACTGTGAACTTTCATTTATCCGACCACAGGATAAACACAGGATACACACAGGTTAAACACAGGATAAACACAGGATAAACACAGGCTACACACAGGATACACACAGGTTAAACACAGGTTAAACACAGGATAAACACAGGATAAACACAGGATACACACAGGTTAAACACAGGATAAACACAGGTTAAACACAGGATAAACACAGGATAAACACAGGTTAAACACAGGTTAAACACAGGATAAACACAGGATACACACAGGCTACACACAGGATAAACACAGGATAAACACAGGTTAAACACAGGATACACACAGGATAAACACAGGATAAACACAGGTTAAACACAGGATAAACACAGGATACACACAGGTTAAACACGGGATAAACACAGGATACACACAGGTTAAACACAGGATAAACACAGGATAAACACAGGTTAAACACAGGATAAACACAGGTTAAACACAGGTTAAACACAGGATACACACAGGATAAACACAGGTTAAACACGGGATAAACACAGGTTAAACACAGGATAAACACAGGTTAAACACAGGTTAAACACAGGATACACACAGGATAAACACAGGTTAAACACAGGATAAACACAGGATAAACACAGGATAAACACAGGCTAAACACAGGATAAACACAGGTCAAACACAGGATAAACACAGGATAAACACAGGATAAACACAGGTTAAACACAGGTTAAACACAGGTTAAACACAGGATAAACACAGGATAAACACAGGATGAACACAGGTTAAACAAAGGATAAACACAGGATACACACAGGATAAACACAGGATAAACACAGGATACACACAGGATAAACACAGGATACACACAGGTTAAACACAGGATACACACAGGATACACACAGGGTAAACACAGGATAAACACAGGATAAACACAGGATACACACAGGATACACACAGGTTAAACACAGGTTAAACACAGGATAAACACAGGATACACACAGGTTAAACACGGGATAAACACAGGATAAACACAGGATAAACACAGGATAAACACAGGTTAAACACAGGATACACACAGGATAAACACAGGTTAAACACGGGATAAACACAGTTTAAACACAGGATAAACACAGGTTAAACACAGGTTAAACACAGGCTAAACACAGGATAAACACAGGATAAACACAGGTTAAACACAGGATAAACACAGGCTAAACACAGGATAAACACAGGATAAACACAGGATAAACACAGGATACACACTGGATAAACACAGGTTAAACACAGGATACACACAGGATAAACACAGGTTAAACACAGGATAAACACAGGTTAAACACAGGATAAACACAGGTTAAACACAGGATAAACACAGGTTAAACACAGGATGAACACAGGTTAAACACAGGATAAACACAGGATAAACACAGGTTAAACACAGGATAAACACAGGTTAAACACAGGATAAACACAGGATAAACACAGGATACACACAGGTTAAACACAGGATAAACACAGGATAAACACAGGATAAACACAGGATACACACAGGATAAACACAGGTTAAACACAGGATAAACACAGGTTAAACACAGGATGAACACAGGTTAAACACAGGATAAACACAGGATAAACACAGGTTAAACACAGGATAAACCCAGAATAAACACAGGATGAACACAGGTTAAACACAGGATAAACACAGGTTAAACACAGGTTAAACACAGGCTAAACACAGGTTACACACAGGTTAAACACAGGATAAACACAGGTTAAACACAGGCTAAACACAGGTTACACACAGGATAAACACAGGTTAAACACAGGCTAAACACAGGTTACACACAGGTTAAACACAGGATAAATACAGGATAAACACAGAATAAACACAGGATGAACACAGGTTAAACACAGGATAAACACAGGATAAACACAGGTTAAACACAGGATAAACACAGGATACACACAGGATAAACACAGGTTAAACACGGGATAAACACAGGATAAATACAGGATAAACACAGGATAAACACAGGTTAAACACGGGATAAATACAGGATAAACACAGAATAAACACAGGATAAACACAGGTTAAACACAGGGTACACACAGGATAAACACAGGCTACACACAGGATAAACACAGGCTAAACACAGGCTACACACAGGATAAACACAGGTTAAACACAGGCTAAACACAGGCTAAACACAGGCTACACACAGGATAAACACAGGCTAAACACAGGTTAAACACAGGCTAAACACAGGTTAAACACAGGCTAAACACAGGTTAAACACAGGCTACACACAGGATAAACACAGGTTAAACACAGGCTAAACACAGGTTAAACACAGGCTAAACACAGGTTAAACACAGGCTAAACACAGGTTAAACACAGGATAAACACAGGTTAAACACAGGCTAAACACAGGTTAAACACAGGATAAACACAGGCTAAACACAGGATAAATACAGGCTACACACAGGATAAACACAGGCTAAACACAGGTTAAACACAGGCTCATCCTCACACACAAACGACAATATAGGTCGATTGTCACAGCTATGAAAACGACATATGAGGGCGTTTTTTTTCGCCTGGCTGGGCATCAAGTTAGTGATTTTGTTGTGTATGGTCACCAGATCCGGGGACGCACTTAACAGCCACCATCCTATATCATTTTCTCAAAAGTATTACACGTAAAATAGTAACCACATTTAAGCAATCGATGATGAAAGAAACACATGTCATCAATGCAGTTTCTCCCACATTCAACAAGAACCAATCCAGCGCATGGGCAACGTATTCAAAATAAAACAATATCATACCTGATGCAATTCAGCATTTTTGCTGAATTGCATAATAATGCAAAATAATAATAAGTTTTCCGAGTACCGTGTCAAATTCCGTGGGCAGGGAAGGCGCAGAATCCAAATCCACTCTAATCCAGTTCCAGGTGTTCAGGCGAAAATAAAAGTTTGGTCATGTGGAAAGTTCGGTAAAGTTATCTTAATATTCCCAGATTTGGATTCAAGATAGCAATGCGGTAGTTTTCCCCGTTATCCGAAAGTCCTGTTTACTCCTTTTGACGCTGCACCGACGCTGTACGCCGTGACGTCAGCATACGGTCACGTACTGGTTGTTGTATAGAACCAAACGAAACAAAAAATATAAGGAGCCAACGTCATCGAGGTATAATGGGATCAAAAGATATTTCAACCATATTGTTATAAAGCCAGTGATTTTTTTCTTCAATTACTGGCCACGCCCATATCGTGACGTCAGGGTTGACGCTGGCGCACGTGTACAGTGTGTACAGTAAAAGCGCCAACATTTGTTAACAACCAATAAAGTTCGGATACGTTCCCGGTGACGCATTTTTGGGTTCGCTCTCAGGTAAGAGTTTATTTTCTTGATTGTTCTTAATTTTAAGTACAAGAACACAAATAGCCTAACAATCGATCTTCAGAGGTGGTTTATTTTGGTTGCATAATATAATGAAGACAATGTTGGCGACCAAAGCTAACTTATTTTGGCCAAATGTGTCCAACAAATTAAATGTACAGAATTAGATGTATTTAGTGGTGGACCATGTTTGCTTTTCTTTCATCGCTAATTTATGTCGGACAATCTTACTGCACAGTCTATGCTTATTCTATTCTTCTACCATTGAAAGTAATCCCTGTCTGTGTTTCTTTTAGAAAAATGGCTTTGAGACAGTTTGAGGAATGGCTAGAAAAAGGCAAGTCTTTGGCAAATGACCTGGCACAACAGCAGGTAAGTTTCCAAGATTTTAAATAGGCTATTGTAACTATTTGTACCCTGGGAATACTGTGCAATGCATATTACTTTTTGTGGTGTCAAAATTATGGTAAATAACCAATATATGAAATAACACAGTTTAGATGTTAAGTGTAGGGGCTGAAATAGATGAAGAACTATGATCATACTTATTAACACAACACTGAGCTTTGTGCTATTTTTCAATTATATGTATTTAACTGAATAGCAATTTGTACTGACCTATACTGCTAAGTAATATTTTGACTTCTTGTTGAGGTGTCACTGAAAAGAAAGCAGTCCTGCACACCTGGTCAGAATGTGAGATGGCGAACCAAAGACTGCAACGGCTACATTGTAACCAAACAAAAGCGGATTAGAGGTCGTTCTGGTTGGTTTGATTTTTCTTAGTTGTCAACACACATCATGGTATTAATTTGTATTATATAATTATTACACATTTTTGTATTATAGCTCCCAGAGAAAGCACAAGTAAAGGCCATGGTTTCGCTTCAGATGAGGTTGAATACAGCCCAGTAGACCAGTTGCTTGGTAAACACATACTGTCAATATTATTTGACTTTATTGTTTTTATTCTATCATGAGTTACTGTGACTATAATTTGTCTGTTTCATTAGCTCCTCGTGTCAGTGGATCCAGAGCACAGGACAAAGCAAACCAAGAAGCAAAAATAACAACATATAATCTTGGTAAATAGCTATTTAATGTGCAATTGTTATGATAGACTTTGATATTCCCATGATTAGATCAATAACACAGTATTAATGTAATCAATGTATGTTTTTTAGAGTTCTATCTCAATCAACTGGCTGAGCTCATTATCAGAATCAGAATCAGAATCAGAATCATTTTTATTGCCAACGTAAGTAACGGGAGGTCACAGACTTGGAAATTGCTTTGGCTCAGTGCAACAGTCAAAAAGAGATAATAAAAATAAGAATAAAAAACACTTCTAAAGAATAAATTTAAATTTAAAATAGAGTTACAGTTACTATTTACAATATACAAGTGCACATGGTGCACACAATGTAAGGTGACAGCAGTACAGTGAAGTAAAGTGACGTATGATGGGCAGTAAAGTGACTTTATAAAGGGCGGGGGGACAGGTTAAGAAGTGTTCAAGAGTCCAACAGCAGAGGGGAAGAAACTGTTCTTGTGGCGGGAGGTTCTAGTCCTGATGGACCGCAGCCTCCTGCCTGAGGGGAGTGGTTGGAATAGTCCATGTGCAGGGTGAGAGGGGTCGGCTGTGATACGACCAGCCCGGCCTCGAGCTCGGGCGACGTACAGGTCCTGCAGCGATGGAAGGCTGCGGCCGATCACTTCCTCTGCAGAGCGCACAATGCGCTGTAGTCTCTGTTTGTCCCTGACTGTGGCTCCAGCGAACCACACGGTGATGGAGGAGGTGAGGATGGACTCGATGATGGCCGTGTAGAACTGCACCAACATCTGTGCAGGCAGCTTGGCTTTCCTGAGCTGCCGCAGGAAGTACATCCTCTGCTGGGCCTTCTTGATGAGGGAGCTGATGGTCGGCTCCCACTTGAGGTCCTGGGTGATGGTGGTGCCCAGGAAACGGAAGGACTCCACAGAGGTGATGGGGGAGTCCATCACGGAGGGTGGGGGCGGGGGGACAGTGCTCTTCCTGAAGTCCACAATCATCTCCACTGTCTTCTGGGCGTTCAGCTCCAGGTTGTTACCACTGCACCAGGACACCAGCCGGTCCACCTCCCTCCTGTAGGCGGACTCATCGTTGTTGGAGATGAGTCCAATGAGGGTGGTGTCGTCCGCGAACTTGATCAGCTTCACGGAGTCGTGGCTGGAGGTGCAGTGGTTGGTGTACAGGGAGAAGAGCAGGGGAGAAAGAACACAGCCCTGTGGGGCTCCTGTATTTATAATCCGAGAGTCCGAGACATTCTTCCCCAGACGCACTCGCTGCTTCCTGTCCGTCAGGAAGTCAGTGATCCACCTGCAGGTGGAATCGGGCACGTTGAGCTGGGAGAGCTTGTCCTGGAGCAGGGATGGCAGGATTGTGTTGAAGGCAGAGCTGAAGTCCACGAACAGGACCCTGGCGTAGGTCCCCGGGGAGTCCAGGTGCTGTAGGATGTGGTGGAGGGCCAGGTTAATGGCGTCGTCTACAGATCTGTTGGCTCTGTAGGCGAACTGCAGGGGGTCCAGGAGGGGGGAGGTGAGGGACTTGAGATGGGAGAGAACCAGGCGTTCAAATGACTTCATGACGACAGACGTAAGTGCTACAGGTCTGTAGTCATTGAGTCCTGTGATCCTGGGCTTCTTCGGGACGGGGACAATGATGGAGGATTTTATCCATTATATTCATTATATCCATTGATGTTCCCACATCACCCACTGAAGAAGAGCCACCTGTAGTGTCTGAGTGGGCCAAACGGCAGCAGCAGTTGGCAGAACAAATGAGGGGTTTTAGGCCAGTACTGCTTGACTGCAGGCTATCCGGGCAAAACGTTTCCCAAACTGCATGCCATCTTTGTAGTGACCAGTCAGCAGTGATAAGGTGCATGGATTGTGTTCCCTCTGGCACCAGTTCCTCTGTTCTGAGTGTGATGTGGCTGTTCATGAGAGGAACGTTTTCCATAACAGAGAGACTATAATCAAAGGATTTTTTAATCCAGTCCCACCAACTCTGGCTGTAATGAAAGGTGATGATGGACATCTTCACCTTAGAAAGCAAGGTGTGCAGTTTTCTCTTTTTTTAATTGAATATTTTGGATGAATGTAAATGACATGTGTTTTTTCAAGAGCGCTTGTTGCCACTTCCTGCCCCAAAGTGTCCCTGTTCTTCATCTGAATTCCGGATAAGTCCAGGAAAGCAGATTGGGGATGGTGTTGTTATAGAAATCTTACTGGGATTATAAATCAATTTAACTTAAGAATAAATCTAATGATGAAATTCGATATCTGGGACTAAGTTCAAAGCCAGTAAATCTATTGAAACTAACTAAGCTGTTTTTCTCTAGAGACGCGAGGCCAATGACGGGGTGGAGGCAGATACGAGATTGATACCAGGGACAACAAGAGCAGGCTCACCGGTCATACTGACAATTCTTCCTAATATCAGAGTAATATCAGAGTCTATCAGGGTGAGACGTCAGAAGAGAGGGGGGTTTGGGCCATAGCTGCCGTCTAATCTCGGACTCAGAGACGCCATAGATAGACTCTTTTGTTTATTCCATCCTATAAATGTGAGAGAGAATGAGCACTATGGGGCAGATCTACCCGGGACCTGCCACGCGGTTACACGGTTGTATTTCCTGTATATGTCACATTTACTGAGATAATAAACCACACTTTGATTTGAACTACAGCTCTTGTTGTTTATTTTACATTTAATATTGTGCATTTTACTCCTTAGAAATTCCACAACAGTGTGTTCAGGGTGATGAGCTGTGTTGCTTTTACGCCAAACATATCGTTTTGCATTGTGGCCAAAGAGTTTGATTTTGGTTTCATCTGACCAGAGCACCTTCTTCCACATGTTTGGTGTGTCTCCCAGGTGGCTTGTGGCAAACTTTAAACCAGACTTTTTATGGATATCTTTGAGAAATGGCTTTCTTCTTACCACTCTTCCATAAAGGCCAGATTTGTGCAGTGCACGACTGATTGTTGTCCTATGGACAGACTCTCCCACCTCAGCTGTAGTTATCTGCAGTTCATCCAGAGTGATCATGGGCCTCTTGACTGCATCTCTGATCAGTCTTCTCCTTGTTTGAGATGAAAGTTTGGAGGGACGGCCGGGTCTTGATAGATTTGCAGTGGTCTGATACTCCTTCCATTTCAATATAATTGCTTGCACAGTGCTTCTTGAGATGTTTAAAGCTTGGGAAATCTTTTTGTATCCAAATCCAGCTTTAAACTTCTCCACAACAGTATCTCGGACCTGCCTGGTGTGTTCCTTTGTCTTCATGGTTCTCTCTGTGCTTTAAACAGAACCCTGAGACTATCAAAGAGCAGGTGCATTTATACGGAGACTTGATTACACACAAGTGCATTCTATTTATCATCATCAGTCATTTAGGACAACATTGGATCATTCAAAGATCCTCACTGAACTTCTGGACTGAGTTTGCTGCACTGAAAGTAAAGGGGCCGAATAATATTGCACGCCACACTTTTCAGTTTTTTATTTGTTAAAAAAGTTTAAATTATTCAATAAATTTCGTTCCACTTCACGATTGTGTCCCACTTGTTGTTGATTCATGACAAAAAATTAAATTTTTAATATCTTTATGTTTGAAGCCTGAAATGTGGCGAAATGTTGAAAGGTTGAAGGGGGCCGAATACTTTCGCAAGGCACTGTAAATACGAGATTATAACACTTAATTGTCACTGAGATAGTCCAGTGGTTGTGTCGATGGTCTGCCAATCCGGATACTGGGGTTCAAATCCCACCTCTGACACATTTCACTCTCAAAACGGCAATTTATGTGTAGTGAGCAATTGTCACCTGTAGAGGGCAGTATTGTGTTGGGCATCAGTGGAGAGAAGAGAGAAAAGGCAGTCCTGTGGCATAGATCCATGGTTTTCAATGCATGGGCGTTACCCGCTGTGACGTCACACACAGGTTAGAGCATAGACAACTTAAATTCATGAAAAACACGTTCTTTTTATAAAATACAGGATTTTTTTTGCCGGAATCTCTTTCAGATCAACATTGTCATGCAATTTTGATATTAAAAACCCGGCATAAGGTCTTTAAACATTAATTTTGTACATGTTTCCGAAAAGTGTAATAAAATAAATTAAAGCCGCAAGCGGCGTCAAACGGCCCTCGCCGCACCGCGCGACTCCCCGCACCGCGCGCACCACCCCGTTCCACGCCGCCCCGCACCAAGCCACCCCGCACCACGCCGTCCCGCATCACGCCGCCCCGCACCAAGCCGCCCCGCACCAAGCCGCCCCGCACCAAGCCGCCCCGCACCAAGCCGCCCCGCACCAAGCCGCCCCGCACCAAGCCGCAACGCACCGCTCCACAACGCCCCGCACTACGCCGCACCACACCGTACCACGTAGCACCGCGCATAGGATGTGGCGCCGCCGTGTGATGATTGGTTCCCGTAGCCATAGAAGAACTTAGTCAAATTGTAATGAATATGATTATTAGAGCTGGTTTGGCTCCCCATGTAAACTTTGAATCAGTCTGTAGGGGGCGCTAATGGGCCAATTTCAAATATTTCACTTTCACCTGACCTAAACCCTGGAGTTGAACAATGGATTCAAGTTTAATGCAAATCAGTCTTTGTTTGTGCAAACGGGGAAAAAATTTATGTTGTCAAAAACAGCCAAAAAACCCTCACATTTTGCCGTTCCGCTTCTCAAACAACGTTTGACTGATTAAAATTCCCTGAAGTAATTATGAAGGTAAATGTGTTGAGATGATTTGGAACAATTTTGAGGCCAATCGGTGAAACGGCCGAGGAGGAGTCGCTTTCCAACCAACGTTTATGAAAATGATTGGTTTTCATGTTTCCATTTTGCAATGAAATTCATGGGCTTCCTGTTTGTCAGGGGGCTTAGCCATAATAACATTTTTCCCATGTCTTGACTTAAGGAACATGTGTTCCAAATTACATGGTTCTACGACAATTTTGACCTCAAACCCCTCCCATAGGCATTTTTAATATGGCTGTTGTAGGTGGCGCTATAGAGCCAATTTCAGAATTTTAACTTTCAAATGACCTAGACCCAAGAGTTGAACCATGGATTCAAGTTTTGTGCAAATCAGACTTTGTTTGTGCAAACGGAAGCAATTTTTCTATGGTCAAAAACTGAAAAAAAATACGCCACTTTTTGGCGCTCCGCTGCTCAAACAACGTTTCACTGATCAAAATTCCCTGAAGTCATTTTGATGGTACATGTGTTGAGATGATGTGGAGCGATTTTGAGGCGAATCGGTGAAACGGCCGAGGCTGGTTTGATGTTTGTGTGAGGTGTATATTTGCAATGAATGGGGAGCGTTTGTCGTCGCCACGGCAACAGGGTAAAAAATAAGCCTTGGACCCAATTGACTTTTTGAATCAAGAGGGCAAAACAGATGTATGTGCAAAATTTCAAACATTTTGAAAAAACTAAATTTGAAAATGCCCATTTAAAACTTTGAAATAGTCTGTAGGGGGCGCTAATGTGTCAATTTGAATCATTTAACTTTCAAATGACCTAGACCCTAGAGTTGAACAATGTATTAAAGTTTTGTGAAAATCAGACTTTGTTTGTGCAAACGGGAGCAAATTTAATGTTGTCAAAAACGGCCAAAAAAAGGTCACATTTTGCCGCTCCGCTGCTCGAACAATGTTTCACTGATCAAAAATCCCCGAGGTCATTTTGAAGGTACATGTGTTGAGATGATGTGGAGCGATTTTGAGGCGAATCGGTGAAACGGCCGAGGAGGAGTCGCTTTCCAACCGACATGTATGAAAACTTTTGCTGTTCATTTTTCCATTTTGCAGTGACATTTATGGGCTTGCTGTTTGTCAGAGGGCGGAGCCATAATAATATTTTTTTCTTGTCTTGACTTGAGGAACATGTGTACCGAATTTCATGACTCTACAACAAACTTGATCTTCAGAACTCCCATAGGGGTATTATTTTGGCTGTTGTAGGTGGCGCTGTTCTGGCATTTTTTGAGTCCCATTAAAATAAACACCAAAATATCAAATTTTTCGCCAGGTCTGATTTTTGGGCAAAATTTAACAACTTTTCATGCATATTCAGGGGGTCAAATTAAGGCTCAAAGTGCAGAAGAAAAAAGAAAGAAAGAAAGAAAGAAAGAAAGAAAGAAATTAAAGCCGCAAGCGGCGTCGAACGGCCCTCGCTGCACCGCGCGACACCCCGCACTGCGAGCACCACCCTGTTCCACGCCGCCCCAAGCCACCCCGCACCACGCCGCCCTGCACCACTCTGTCCCGCCTCACGCCGCCCCGCACCAAGCCGCAATGCGCCGCTCCACAACGCCCCGCACTACGCCGCACCACACCGTACCACGCAGCACCGCTCAAAGGAGGTGGCGCCGTTGTGTGATGATTTGTTTCCGTAGCCATAGAAGATTGTTAGTCAAATTGTAATGAATATGATAAGTAGAGCTGGTTTGGCTCCCCATGTAAACTTTGACTCAGTCTTTAGGGGGCGCTAATGGGCCAATTTCAAATATTTCACTTTCACCTGACCTAAACCCTGGAGTTGAACAATGGATTCAAGTTTAATGCAAATCAGACTTTGTTTGTGCAAACGGGGAAAAAATGTATGTTGTCAAAAACGGCCAAAAAAACCCTCACATTTTGCCGCTCCGCTGCTCAAAGAACGTTTCACTGATCAAAATTCCCTGAAGTCATTTTGAAGGTAAATGTGTTGACATGATTTGTAACAATTTTGAGGCCAATCAGTGAAACGGCCGAGGAGGAGTCGCTTTCCAACCGACATGTATGAAAACGTTTGCTGTTCATTTTTCCATTTTGCAGTGAAATTTATGGGCTTCCTGTTTGTCAGAGGGATTAGCCATAATAACATTTTTTCCATGTCTTGACTTGAGGAACATGTGTACCAAATTACATGGTTCTACGGCAATTTTGACCTCGAACCCCTCCCATAGGCATTTTTAAATTGGCTGTTGTAGGTGGCGCTATAGAGCCAATTTCAAAATTTGAACTTTCAATTGACCTAGATCCAAGAGTTGAACCATGGATTCAAGTTTTGTGCCAATCACACTTTGTTTGTGCAAACGAAAAAAAAATTTCTATTGTCAAAAACTGAAAAAAAATACGCCACTTTTTGGCGCTCTGCTGCTCGAACAACGTTTCACTGATCAAAATTCCCTGAAATCATTTTGATGGTACATGTGTTGAGATGATGTGGAGCGATTTTGAGGCGAATTGGTGAAACGGCCGAGGCTGGTTTGATGTTTGTGTGAGGTGTACATTTGCAATGAATGGGGAGCGTTTCTCGTCGCCACGGCAACAGGGTAAAAAATAAGCCTTGGACCCAATTGACTTTTTGAATCAAGAGGGCAAAATAGATTTATGTGCAAAATTTCAAACATTTTGAAAAAACTAAATTTGAAAATGCTCATCTAAAATTTTGAAATAGTCTGTAGGGGGCGCTAATGTGTCAATTTGAATTAATTCACTTTCAAACGACCTAGACCCTAGAGTTGAACAATGTATTAAAGTTTTGTGCAAATCAGACTTTGTTTGTGCAAACGGGAGCAAATTTAATGTTGTCAAAAACGGCCAAAAAAATGTCACATTTTGCCACTCCGCTGCTCAAACAATGTTTCACTGATCAAAAATCCCTGAGGTCATTTTGAAGGTACATGTGTTGAGATGATGTGGAGCCATTTTGAGGCGAATCGGTGAAACGGCCGAGGAGGAGTCGCTTTCCAACCGACATGTATGAAAACTTTTGCTGTTCATTTTTCCATTTTGCAGTGAAATTTATGGGCTTCCTGTTTGTCAGGGGGCGGGCCATAATAATATTTTTTTCTTGTCTTGACTTGAGTAACATGTGTACCGAATTTCATGGCTCTACGACAAACTTGATCTCTAAAAGTCCATAGGGGTATTATTTTGGCTGTTGTAGGTGGCGCTGTTCCGGCATTTTTTGAGTCCCATTAAAATAAACACCAAAATATCAAATTTTTCGCCAGGTCTGATTTTTGGGCAAAATTTAACAACTTTTCATGCATGTTCAGGGGGTCAAATTAAGGCTCAAAGTGCAGAAGAAAAAAGAAAGAAAGAAAGAAAGAAAGAAAGAAAGAAATAAATTAAAGCCGCAAGCGGCGTCGAACGGCCCTCGCCGCACCGCGCAACTCCCTGCACCGCGCGCACTCCCCGCACCACGCCGCCCCGCACCAAGCCGCAACGCGCCGCTCCACAACGCCCCGCACTACGCCGCACCACACCGTACCACGCAGCACCGCTAAAAGGAGGTAGCACCGCCGTGTGATGATTTGTTTCCGTAGCCATAGAAGAATGTTAGTCAAATTGTAATGAATATGATAAGCAGAGCTGGTTTGGCTCCCCATGTAAACTTTGACACAGTCTGTAGGGGGCGCTAAGGGGCCGATTTCCAATATTTCACTTTAACCTGACCTAAACCCTGGAATTGAACAATGGATGAAAGTTTTGTGCAAATCAGACTTTGTTTGTGCAAACAGGAGCAAAATTAATGTTGTCAAAAAGAGCCAAAAAAACCCTTACATTTTGCCGCTCCGCTGCTCAAACAGCGTTTCACGGATCAAAATTCCCTGAAGTCATTTTGAAGGTACATGTGTTGAGATGATGTGGAGCGATTTTGAGGCGAATCGGTGAAACAGCCGAGGCTGGTTCGATGTTTGTGTGAGGTGTACATTTGCAATGAATGGGGAGCGTTTCTCGTCGCCACGGCAACAGGGTAAAAAATAAACCTTGGACCCAATTGACTTTTTGAATCAAGAGGGCAAAACAGATTTATGTGCAAAATTTCAAACATTTTGAAAAAACTAAATTTGAAAATGCCCATCTTTTGAAATAGTCCTGTAGGGGGCGCTAATGTGTCAATTTGAATTAATTCACTTTAAAACGACCTAGACCCTAGAGTTGAACAATGTATTAAAGTTTTTTGCAAATCAGACTTTGTTTGTGCAAACGGGAGCAAATTTAATGTTGTCAAAAACGGCCAAAAAAGGTCACATTTTGCCGCTCCGCTGCTCAAACAATGTTTCACTGATCATAAAAAATCCCTGAGGTCATTTTGAAGGTACATGTGTTGAGATGATGTGGAGCGATTTTGAGGCGAATCAGGTGAAACGGCCGGAGGAGGGAGTCGCTTTCCAACCGACATGTATGAAAACTTTTGCTGTTCATTTTTCCATTTTGCAGTGAAATTTATGGGCTTCCTGTTTGTCAGAGGGCGGAGCCATAATAATATTTTTTTCTTGTCTTGACTTGAGGAACATGTGTACCGAATTTCATGACTCTACACCAAACTTGAAAATCTTCAGAACTCCCATAGGGGTATTATTTTGGCTGTTGTAGGTGGCGCTGTTCTGGCATTTTTTGAGTCCCATAAAAATAAACACCAAAATATCAAATTTTTCGCCAGGTCTGATTTTTTGGGCAAAGTTTTAACAACTTTTCATGCATGTTCAGGGGGTCAAATTAAGGCTCAAAGTGCAGAAGAAAAAAGAAAGAAAGAAAATAAAAAAGGAATTTTTTTTTCGACGTCTCGAGCAAAAACAATATAGGTTTCAATGGCACGTGATACATCATTTTAAAGCTTGTTCGAGTTTACGCACGCAACCGTCACGTTTTGGTGAGTGACGGGCGCTGACGCGTCCGTCACGCACCGCCACCATTTGTTTTCACCATTGTGAAAGCAATAGGCCCTTACCCCGTTCGGGGCTCGGGCCTAAAAAGGAATTTTTTTTTTAACGTCTCGAGCAAAAAACAATATAGGTTTCAATGGCACCTGATACATCATTTTAAAGCGTTTTGAGTTTACGCACGCAACCGTCACGTTTTGGTGAGTGACGGGCGCTGACGCGTCCGTCACGCACCGCCACCATTTGTTTTCACCATTGTGAAAGCAATAGGCCCGTACGGGGCTCGGGCCTAAATAAAATAAAAAAGGAATTTTTTTGTTAACGTCTCGAGCAAAAACAATATAGGTTTCAATGGCATGTGATACATCATTTTAAAGCTTTTGAGTTTACGCACGCAACTGTCACATTTTGGTGAGTGACGGGCCGCTGACGCGTCCTCACGCACCGCCACCATTTGTTTTTCACCATTGTGAAAGCAATAGGCCCTTACCCCGTTCGGGGCTCGGGCCTAATAAAAAATAAAAAAGGATTTTTTTTTAACTTGTCTCGAGCAAAAACAATATAGGTTTCAATGGCATGTTGAACATCATTTTAAAGTTTTGAGTTTACGCACGCAACTGTCACGTTTTGGTGAGTGACGGGCGCTGACGCGTCCGTCACGCACCGCCACCATTTGTTTTCACCATTGTGAAAGCAATAGGCCCTTACCCCGTTCGGGGCTCGGCCTAATAAATAAATAAAAAAGGAATTTTTTTTTTGACTTGTCTCGAGCAAAAACAATATAGGTTTCAATGGCATGTGATACATCATTTTAAAGCTTTTGAGTTTACGCACGCAACCGTCACGTTTTTGGTGAGTGACGGGCGCTGACGCGTCCGTCACGCACCGCCACCATTTGTTTTCACCATTGTGAAAGCAATAGGCCCTTACCCCGTTCGGGGCTCGGGCCTAATAAAAAAGGAATTTTTTTTTCGACGTCTCGAGCAAAAACAATATAGGTTTCAATGGCACGTGATACATCATTTTAAAGCTTTTGAGTTTACGCACGCAACGTCACGTTTTGGTGAGTGACGGGCGCTGACGCGTCCGTCACGCACCGCCACCATTTTTTTCACCATTGTGAAAGCAATAGGCCCTTACCCCGTTCGGGGCTCGGGCCAAAAAAATGTCTATAAAAATGGATTTGCTTTTGTTTGTCGCCATCTGAAAGGAGCTCGGTCAGATATGCAAAACAAAGTAAACCAAAAATATGGCCAGTTGGAATTTTAAATGCCAAATGTTGAGCTTTCAGAGTCTATTTCCTCATGAAAAGCTGTAATTTAGGAGGCGGTCTTGTGAGTTATAGGTTGTACACTGCAAAAAAATGGGAAAAAATTTAGGACCGGATTGTCAATGGGGACAAAGCCTTGTAGTCCGTTTTTTAAAGAACATGTGCTCTCATTCCAATGACACATTTCTTTTTTAAAACAAGATAATATTGCTTGTGCCGCAAAAAAATCTTCTGGTAATACTTCTTCTAGAGGCTCACAATGTGCTGAAATTAACCCATTAACATTCACTCCTTTTTTTCAAAATCCTTATTTTTCTGGATTTTTGTAGGACCATAGGAGCACTAATAACACAAACAAACATTTATTAACGTTTTTTTACCCCAATTTTATTTATTTATTATTACAGTATACCGGCCTTTACAAAGTTTGTGATGCGTAAAATTGCCTAAACCCAGTGATAAGTCCCCAAAAGTGGTAGATTTCATCTTCCAAGCTTAAAGTATTGACTCAAAAGTGATTTTACCAATGAAAACCATTAAAGGGTTAAGATACATTTTGTACAAATTAGAGCCATTTTTGACTTTTTTGAAACTTTACTCAATATACAGTCACATTGATTTTTTCAGTAAATGACTTTTACCGTTTCTTAAACCGGCGTCAGTAGACTTTGTCCCGAGGTTTGACATATTATTACATTAACCCTTGATCAAAACACTACACACCTCATTCATCGTCATGGGTTGATGTTAAACATTACCCTGCATTCATTCATGGACACAGCTATTAAACAGAGTTACCATGGTTACTTACATATATACTGATGAAAAAGTTCTAAAAGTTGATATCGTACATAGATTGTATTAGACATATTTCTCCACATATTTTTCCAGCGTCTTTCCCATTCTCTCACTGAAAATAACTGACCTTTTTACATGATTCGTTTTTCTTTTAGTTTCTCGGTGCAAAACAGTGCCTTTTCTAATGAAAAGTCACAAACAGGAAAAAAAATATTCAAATCAGCTTAATTTTATTTTGTCACTAGCAAATAATAATACTGATATAACAAATAAGCATCATACTTATAAAGGGCTTTTGGACGCTTCACAAAAGAAAAAAAAGGCATATCAGCATTCAACTTCATGATTGTGTCAGTCCTCCATTTGCAGAACAAGTAAATCATAAGAAAGTATCAGAAGTCCATTCTTTATCGAGAATTTTAACTTACGAGTAACTTCATATTATGGCTAAAGTTGGAAGATTTTACACTTTCTTCCTAATCACGCTAAAACTATAGATATTATACTAGTAAGTAAGTAAGTGAATGTTTATTTATATACCGCCAATTCACAGACCAGAGTCACGAAATCTTTACAATTGTTAATTTGTGCATTTGTCCTCTCACTCCACACTCCATACTCCTGAGTAGAAGTGTAAGAGCTAAGATTTAAAGACGTGTTTCCCTATGGGCTCTGTCACTCCTTTTTCGTCCCGGAAACCTATTCGTCCGGAAGTTCAGTTGATCCAATGAGCATACGCAGCATAGATCCCGTCATGGAATCTGGACAGAAGCAGAAGTAAATTATAACAAACTACCTATCATGCCTAAACTTAACCAGCCATTCCCATAAAGATATCCCCAACCCAGCCTTAACCCTAACCTTAACCATCTTACTCAGACCACTTAACCCTAACCTTTACCATCTTACTAGACCACCTTAACCCTAACCCCAATGAAGGAGAAAACTCAAAGGTCTTTGTCTTATCAAAAGCGTAAGTTTATTGTTAACGTGCGCACGGAGAGTCAGCACATACAGACACGAAGGCAGCATGTACTAGCTCTGAAGCAGAGCTCCGAGTTTCCTGTATACAGACACACACGAAAGACAGTCCCGCCCACAACAGAATGGGAGGGGGGCCACCGGTGAGGAGGCGCCTGGGGAGCGTTGGCGCCGTCTGGGGATGTAGGTGCGAACAGACAGACAATGGTAGAAAATGCAGGTCATACAGATGCAGACGCGAAAGACACAAGGGTGTGACGAGAAGCAGGATGTAGAAAATGCACACATACAGACCGATAGATATGCAAGAGGCGAAAGGGGGGCGAGAGTGAGACAGTGATTTACGCCATTGTCTGTAGGTGTCGGGGGGGCCCGGTTCCTTCCTGAAGCAGGGACATATGAATAGAACCAGGCAGAGTTGCTCCTTCCTGGAGCAGGGAGATATGAATACTAGTCGCTTGCCATCACACCAACTACACGTATGCGTCCATAATGCTGAATTTGTTTTCTCTTCTCTGAGGATGTTTATTCATCCAGTGGATAGAAGTTTCATCTATTCTGTCGCTTTGTTGGTACCGATGAACTAACCAACAGGGACTTTCACCCTTTTAAATTTTCCACTTTCTTAGAAGTGCGTGATATCTCACTGCCCCAATGCTTTTTGAGAAGATAAATTGGATTTCCTGCCTTCAAAGACAATTTAAATTTAGTTTCTTTTTTTAGGAAAAAAAAAATAGTTTTACCTTGTCCATGTGGATGTCCAGAAACTCTAGTTCTGCCGTCAACTTCAATCCGGAGACTGGCCATGCCTCAAAGATGGAGTCCTCAAAGCAGTTCTGAATGAAGAAGACCTCACCGCTGCTCCAACTCCATGTTTGAGGCATCCTCAGCTCCGCAGAAAAGCATGTTGGCATCCGGCGCAAGAAGGACCAAAATATGTGAAAAAACTACTCACATTTCAACAACATAATCTCTTTAATACATGTTGTCAGCCGCTGGTTCAAAACTACAGGTTATCTGGACATCAGCACAAACAGACAAGTTTTACAGACTACAGTCTAGTCTGGGTCTCTGCTAGATGGAAAGCAGCAGAGTGACAAAGAATGGACCAAAAAGCTCTCGTCTTATACCATGGTAATTTGAAACACATGCAACAATATGTCCCACCATCCTTAGGTGAAGACAATACCTCCTATGTTCAGGACAAACGGTAGCCCCTGTGTAAGTAAGCCTGAGGCTACTCTAAACAGATGTTTTCTGCGTTCTTGCCTTAATTTAACTTCCTGTGTTTAATGGCTGGGGGATGGGAGAATGCTGCTGATGCGTCCATCACATCCCATCACACACGTAGGTTAACCCAAAACTGTCTAAACTTTGAATATATTCTAATTCACTTTAATGAAAATCCAACAACTCTACTAACAACCCCCCTGGAACACAGCCTTTGTATGAACGGGGGGTAGCAACCAACATCCAACTATAGTGTTTTACTGCCGCATTGTCACCGTATAAACGGGGCCTAAGAACTGCCTCTTTCCACTCCCTTTTGAATGAACCACAAGGAAAAAATTAGACCTAGTATATTATTATTTTTGTTTATTTGTTGACTACTATATAAGATAAGATAAGAAAAGATAGGATAGATAAGATAAGATTGGAGAACCTGTAGTCAACCCACCGTGGGGAAATGCCAGTATGCAGTATGTTTTTTCTTGTTGATATTGTCTGGGATAAAGACCATTCAGTCATTCATAATACTTGAATGTCAATTGGGTTCAATCAATATTTATCACTGACAGTCAATCTGAAGGGTTTTGTTTACTTTGTCGAAACAATTTGACAACTCCCTTGCTCTAAATGTAAAAAAAAAACTTGGGACCATTCAAAAGATAAATGATTTTCCTTTCACTTATTAATTGTTATGACAGCGACCATACTTATCATCTCTTGGAGCCGGGGATTTAATTAAACCCTCTTATGAATGGAGCGCCAGTGCTCGTCCGTCTTCTCAAAGTCACCTCCCCGAACGATTGTGGTGTTGCGGTCTTTTTTTTTTTTTTTCACCGACACCAGCCTTGTAATAAATCACATTCTCTTCTGTATATTGGCTCTTTTCTCCCAACGGAGTAAAACAGTGAATGAGAGGATGTTACGAGTTATGTCTCAAAATACACTGACCGGAGAGAAGTAGAATGGCCCTTGAGTGGCAGGATAGAGATGGATTTGTAAACATCCAGTTGTGGTTTCTGCTGAAATCACATTGGTTTGATTCAGTTACATATGAATATGGTTTGGTTTATTTTTATAAGGCACGGTCAGATTACCCAGGAGAGAAAGTCAATGTGGACAGAGGGTAGCATTCTGGACTAAGAAAAGGCAAGAGAGAGACAAGAGACCAGACAGTGACCTGAGACTAGAGAGAAAGAGAGCAGAGAGAGAGACTAGAGCAAAGAACTCCAAGGTCCAGAAAGGGCCGCTGTGTCTGTCCTCAAGACTGAGCTTACTTGAGGAAATGGGTGGAGTCTGCTCTGCTCCTGCTGGATCTGATAGAAAACCTGCAGCCACAGCAGCTCTTTCTGGACCGATTTGGACACCTCTGGACTAGAGAGACCAGAGAGAGAGCAGGGAGAGACTAGAGAGACCAGAGAGAGAGCAGGGAGAGACTAGAGACACCAGAGAGAGACCTGAGAGTAGAGAGAGACCAGAGAGAGCAGAGAGAGAGCAGGGAGAGACTAGAGAGACCAGAGAGACAGCAGGGAAAGACTAGAGAGACCAGAGATAGACCTGAGAGTAGAGAGAGACTAGAGAGACTAGAGAGACCAGAGAGACAGCAGGGAAAGACTAGAGAGACCAGAGAGAGACCTGAAACTAGAAAGAAAGAGCAGAGTGATACCAGAGGGACCAGAGAGACCTAAAAATAGAGAGAGAGAGAGAGAGAGAGACCAGAGAAACCAGATACGTGAAATAGGCCAGAGGAAGACCAGGGAGAGACCTGAAACTAGAGAGACCTGAAACTAGAGAGACCTGAGACTACAGAGAGAGAGCAAAGAGGGACCAGAGACATGAGAGAGACCAGAGACACGACATTGGCCAGAGGAAGACCAGAGAGAGACCAGAGTGAGACCAGAAACTAGAGGGACCTGAAACTAAAGAGACAGAGAGCAGAGAGGGACCAGGGACATGACAGAGACAAAAGAGTTTGCAACTTTTTCTATATCTTTATACAGTTTATATCTATGTAATTCTGTTTATGAAATTATCTCGTTCTTTAATTGGTTCAGAGCAATCTCAGCTTGGAGCAAGTGCTAGTTACCATAGCAACACACTGTTTTCTTGAAGTAGCTAGCATTTAGTGTAGCTGTATTTCAGTTATGAAAACCTGTGTGACTTACTTACAATCTGTGAAAATTGTAATGCATTCTTTTCATTTGAATGGGGAATTCTGGGAGTCCTAGTGTTTAATATAATCATAAACTTCCCATTTGTCGCGTCTTCACAAAGCCTTAACTCGCATCAACAATCTCTCTTTCTGTTCAAACACTAAACATTGGACATCATTCGTAAAGCAGGTGTGCGTATTACACATATTTGGTCTGCATCTTCAGCACATAATGATAGCACCGGTGGCTAACGCTCCGAGCTTTCATTTATTCATCCGTCATCCCTGTTTCCTCGCTGTCAATTTCCTGATTAAATATTGATGGAGCTCATGCATATTTTCGCAGGGCACATAAACGCCGCTGTACGGAAAAGCCCAGAGGCTTTACAATAAAAAATAAAAAAAACGTGCCGACACAAGACTCCGAGCCTTTGAACTCCATCGTCTTTATGTGAACAAGTGCGCTTTGGTTCCTTCACTTGTTTTCATTGAATATATATCATAGCTTTTACACATGTTATGCCACGGTTTTCCAATGTATTTACACACATAGAAAGTCGTTTTGTTAACCCTGTAGGGACCAGCGCTTTTGGTTGTTGTTGTGAAATGGATTGTGAATTATACAAAAGGTAAGACAAAATTAAGAAAGCTCGTCAGCGTCTCGACTTTCTGCATAAACTTAGAGAATTTACCACTAACTCTAAGATTCTGCTTAACTTTTATCGCTGCACCATTGAGAGTTTACTTGTTGGTTCTGTGTCTGTGTGGTTTGGAAACATCACAGATAAAGAAAAGAGAGCTTTAAACAAGGTGCTCCGCTCTGCAAAGAGGACCGTGGGCTGTGAGCTTCCTGTTCTGGAGGTTCTTTATAAATCCAAACTTTTCAACAAAGCTCTTAGGATTGTCAATGACTCTTCTGGCCACCCTGGGAAAGCCATGTTCCAGCTTCTTCCCTCTGGCAGAAGATATCGCTCTCTGAGATGCAGGACATCTCGTTACGCTAACAGTTTTTATCCACAAGCTGTTATCAGCTTGAACAGAGCACTTTAATGATTTGCACTTGTTTTGAAACTGTTTTAGTCGATCGATTTCACAGTGACATTTGTTCTGTTTTATTTGTTTTTATTTCTGTCTTTTAATGTTGTTTTATGTCTGTATTTGTCTGTGCACACTGGAGACTTTTTGCTAATGTATTCCAATGTGGTTTTTTACTGCAAATGGCAATAAATAAACTGAACTGAAGGAGGTGACGCCCTGTAACTTAGTAAGAGATAGTGGACTACTTTAATCAATAAGGGAAAATACACAGAACAAATTAAAAATGAAAATGTGCCTTTACCTCCACATGGAACTTTGTCCTGTGCATTTGACCCATCCTGATGCCACTAGGGGAGGGAAGTAAAACCTGCACCCACACTGGCTCTTTCTGGAACCGGTTTGAGACCCCTACACTTGGGCGTCTGTCAGGAACCTTTCTCCAGATGTTAAGGCTTGGCTCGGTCAGAACCAGAGCTGGAGGATTTATCTAATGAGCATATTTTTAGTGGTACGGGTAAAACCAGAGCAACCTTTGCAGACACGGGGAGAACATGCAAACTCCACTCAAAGAGGACCTGTTCTGACTGGGATTTGACCTTCTAGCTGAGAAGCGAGAGCGCTAACCACTCAGCCACTGCGCTGTCCCACATACGTAAGAAAAGTGTAGGGAAGCAAAGTCGCTGTATAGAAAGTGAACTGGCTCCTTAATGGTTAAAGTGTTTTTTTTCCATCTTTTAGTCATCTATGAATCTATACGCAGACACTGGCCTTGACACGTACTCAATGTTCTTTCATTTGGGGTTCTGGGAATGGAAAATATGACAATAATTATCACTAAAATCAAGTGTATAATCAGCGCTGGGAGAAATAGTAACACTCATTAAAGCTGGAGTACCTAATTTTCAAATCACCAAATACTGAACTATGTAATAATGTCCATTAAACTAATTCCTTTTCTTAAGGCAATTTTATTTCATCACTAGTTTCATGAATGTATGCTTTTGCCTTTTCAGACAGAAAAGTGGAAAAGAGAGGACAATCCGAAGTCTAATATTAACGCCTAATCAGCTCTCAATCCCAAACAGTCCGATAGTGACTCACAAGGCTCTTTCTCACAAGTGTTAAAAAGATCAATGCGATAAAAGCTGAATTTTGTGGTCTCATTTGTTTAGTAAGTAAGTAAGTAAGTAAGCTTTTATTTATATACCGCCTTTTCACTACACATCGGAGTCTCAAAGCGGTTTACAATTGTTATTTTTTTGGGAGTGCCAGTACAGGAGGCACATGCCATACCTATTGTACATATTTTTAGTGGTAGGGGAAACCGGAGCACCCGGAGGAAACCTACGCAGACACGGGGAGAACATGCAAACTCCACTCAGAAAGGCCCTGGTCCAACCGGGATTTGAACCCAGGACCTTCTTGCTGAGAGGCGAGAGTGCTATCCACTCAGCCACCGTGCCGCCGTTTACATTTAAAAATAAAAAAAACAGACATAAAAGTAGATATTCTGTGGATTTTTTGTTCTGAAGACCATGCAAAGTAGCTGTACCAAAACAAACTCATCACTTCCCAACACTGATAGAATTTGTAGAATTAACATTGCTCTGATCAAATGTAAAAATCAACAGCGTTTCACGGGCATTTTGGCACAAATGTAAAACACATTTATTCCTGCAACTTGAAGCTGCCATTCTGGTTTAAACGCACTGATGGCTAAGTTATGCCAGATATTTATTTAAACTCAAAATAAACTAAGAAATCCTAGAATACTCCAGGTCTCTGCCGTCTCTCCGCGACCACGGCGAGTTTATCCTCCACATCCGCAATCATTAAAATCTGTCTTTGGTCACTTTCCTTTGTGTTTGGAGGTGTGCACACAGAAATCTAATTAAAAGTGGATCCTCTTCTCTGCTGTGTTGTGAGCACTTGTCCAATATTTCTCCTCTAATTGGTTGCGGAGGCCATTGTTTAGAGCTGCGGAAAAAGCAGGGTTGAATTAATAAAGACAATATGGATTCTGACAGTGGTAGAAAAAGGCATGATTCTTATGAAAACTTTTGCTGTAAGATTTGAAAGAAATATCCTGTTTTTATTATACAATTAGACATTTCTGTAATGAATCTATAGAGTAATGTTCAAAGTGCACTATAAGCCTGGACTTATCTATAGCAGATAAAACAGTCACAACGCACTCAAATCAAAAGAAAAACTACCTTACACAGTGTATGGTCGGAGAGTGTTTTTGCCTGTTTGTGTGTGTGTGTGTGTGTGTGTGTGTGTGTGTGTGTGTGTGTGTGTGTGTGTGTTGCCTCGTCCAACCCCTTTTCAAACGTTTACCCATTATCTTATTTACTGTAGGCTCTTCTTCGCCTGTGGTTGACATTCACAGTGATCCCTGTATTTCTAAACCTGGTCCAAAGCTCAAAACCCCAGTATCCAGAATTATCTCACATGCGACAAGATCATTCACAGTTCATAAAAGAAATATGGTAATCTAATGCAATCTAATTTTCTATTTTAATGGCCGCAATTAGCAAATCACTTTAACTTTTGATTGCACTGTAGACTTTTAGCAACTACAAATGGATAGTAATCATATAGACTGTACATAGATGGACAGTGCAAATCCCTATAGCTCAATGGAGCCCATAGGGAAGTGCTCATGGACATAGTTATGCTCCAACTGGCTCCTATCGACTTACATTTAAGAGACAACTCCTCTTAAACATGTTTTAAACTCCTCTCTGTGCGCCTGGTGTTTGTATTAAAACTTTCACTTTGCAAATCCAGATATCAGATTACTTTCACTGGGGGGAAGTGATACTCATAAAGATGTAGGAGCACTAATAAATAGATAGATACTTTACCAGTCCCCAGTAGGAAAATTTCAGGTGGTGTCCAGAAGCAGCAGTATTAACACAAATTATGTTTTTTTTTAACCCCTTTTTATTTTTATTAAAGGTCTTAACAAAATGGTTGCAATGCAGTTTGATGATAAAAGGGCCTAAAACCAGAGATGCCCCAATGAGGTAGATTTAAATTCCAAGCTTCAAGTAGATACAGTTACTCAAAAAGTGCTCCACCAAATTGTGGAAACCATGGAGACATGAGCACTCAGTCAGTCCACTTCAGAAAATCGGTCTATGGTTAAAATAAGACACATAAAGGCGTCTTTGTTTGCGGATGGTTTTGGTGGAACAACGGCTGACTGGATAGCACTCTTACTTCTTAGCAACTAGGTCCTGGGTTCGAATCCCAGTCGGATCAGGGCCTTTCTGAGTGGAGTTTGCATGTGCGCCCATGTCTGCGTAGGTTTCCTCCGGGTGCTCCGGTTTCCCGTACCATTAAAAACATGCACAATACTGTAGGTATGAATGTTATAGGTGAGTGAATGGATTGTGTTGTTCGGGGCTTTGATGCGCCAGTGTGTTCGGCAACTCCCTTCCGTCATCACCGTGTGGAGAGAATCTGAACTCTGAACAATTGTAAAGTGCTTTGGGTGACCTTGGTCTGTAAAATGCGCTATATAAATACATGAGCCTTAGATCATGGATTATTGAAGCTGTAATCCAACAAATAAATGAGCAGTATGTCCATATTTGTTGCTATTGTTGTGTTTCCTGACCCTGTTTACAGTCCATCCGACCATCTTTCAGCCAAATCCAAACAAGCTTCTTTCTATGATCCTTTCTCTGGTGTAATTCAGCCTCAGAGCCCTGTCTTCCTCTTTCAGCTGCTATTACACCAACACTGACCTCCGCGACTGCTGCTTTGTCCAGACTCCTCTAATGCTTTTTACATAGTGCTTGCTTTTGCTGGGTATGGAACCATGCAGGCTTTCGTCGCAATATCACCATTTTGTGTTCAATTATCTGGGAGCAAGTAGATGTTCGATGTCTTTTCTTCTTTTCATCCACTATTTTGAAAAATGTCATACCTGCTTGTTACTGACATGTTATTTCTGTGCTATGCAGCTATGGTTGTATCTGTCTTGTCCTGTAATTTGCCCTCTTTACGTGTTTCTCTTTGAAAATCACGTCATTGATTTCAATATGTATGATAACAATAACTGTGTTCCCGTATTTTGAACTGAGAAAGCTATGTCAAACACATGCATTGGTTAGCATGGGATTATTCAAATTAATCAATGAAAAATATGAGCATGTCTAACACTAGAACTCCCAGAGCAGTCAATTTGACGGCCTCTAGCTTTGGAAGTGTAGTTTAATTCCACGCCATTGTTTTTCGAAATTATCTTTTATTTTAGCGATGTGAGCAGTTAGTTACCATTGTAACCATAGCAACACACTGTTTACTTGTCAGAAGTTATTATGTAGTGTAGCCTTTCAACAAACTGCTGTATTTCAAGTTATATACACCAGCCTTCTACGTATAAGTGGGTTAAGGTAAAAAAAAAAACATATATACTGGATATTTTGAATTCCATTTGTTTGAATGGAAGGAGTCAAAATGATAGTTCTGGGAGTCCTAGTGTTAAGAAAATAATGAGGCTAACCAGGGGTGTCCAACCGGTCTTCAAAGGATTTCATTCCAACAAAGCAGGAGCACACAGACTCCACCCATTTCCTCCAGTCTTAACCTAAAGTCCTGAGGAAATGGGTGGAGTGTGGAGGCCTTTTCCTTGGTTAGAATGGAATCCTGCAGCCACACCGGCCCATTCTGGAACCCATTTGTCAACCCTGGGCTAAACCACTACGCCAACTCTATTCTATTTTACACACGTCCTCTTTAAGGTTTACGCTAATGTAATGTCCTGAAGAGACATTGAAACATAATGTGTGTGTGTCAGCGTTCTCAATAGAAATCTTTTCTCTGCTTTGATGGGTTTCTCAGGCTCCTTAAATATCCCACGTGTATCTATTCGATCGGACGATGATGGATAAGACCATTTGAGCGCTCGTTTCTCACTGATTTATTGTTAGCTGCTAAATATGGCGAGCGTTTTACTTTCAATTAGATTTGCAGACACCATGTTTTTGCTTCTATATTTGACTCATACGTTTGACATTGAAACTAAAACGTGGTGGCGATATTACATGATTTTCTTTGTGTTGGGACCTTTCCTGTTTGTAATATTTAGGCTTCAGTCAATCTTAGGTAATGTTCACACAGAGACCCAGCCAAGCAATTCGCAAAAACAACCCCACTCTGGTATTGAAGTCCATACACAGTCTACACAAAGAAGGAAAAACAATCTAGTCCTTTGGCGCCCAGCCAGTGGTGGGCAGTGGAACTTTACAATGTGATTTACGCATGACCCGCACCACTTTCTCAACAACATCCTCCTCAGGCCACCGCAAAGCCTGAACAGAATGCAACATCATTCTGCATTTAACAGTAGGCAAGGCAAGGCAAGGCAAGGCAAGTTTATTTATAGCACAATTCATACACAAGGCAACTCAAAGTGCTGAACAAGATAGCATTAAAATCATAAATAATCACAGAACATTAAAACAAAAAATAAAAATATAAAATCCCTCAGTTGTATGCACAGCTAAACAGCACCGTTTTTAACTTGGCTTTAAACATTGTCAGAGAGGAGGCCTGTCTCACATCTTCAGGAAGACTGTTCCAGATTTTAGCAGCATTAATCTGAAAAGCAGCCTCCCCATGTTTAGTTCTGACTCTGGGCACTAACAGGAGTCCAGTCCCTGTGCTCCTCAGAGTCCGGGCTGGTTCATATGGGACTAACATGTCACTAATATATTTTGGTGCGAGGCCATGGAGAGACTTGTACACAAGCAGAGCTGTTTTAAAGTCTATTCTCTGAGCCACAGGAAGCCAGTGCAGGGACCTGAGGACTGGACTAATGTGGTCGTACTTCCTGGTTCTAGTCAGGACTCGAGCTGCTGAATTTTGAATGTACTGCAGCTGTTTTACAGCCTGTTTGGACAGTCCTGTGAGCAGGCCATTGCAGTAGTCTAACCTACTGGAGACAAATGCATGGATAAGAATCTCCAGGTCTGCTTTAGACACTATGTTTTTGATCCTGGCAATGTTTTTTAGATGGTAAAAAGCTGCTGATGTTACTGATTTGATGTGGCTATTAAAATGTAAGTCTGAGTCCAGTATTACCCCTAGATTTCTGACCTTGTTTGAAGGTTTTAGGGAGAGAGACTGTAGATGACAGATGACGCTCTCTCTTTGTTTCTGGGGACCAAAGACAATCATTTCAGTTTTGTCTGCGTTTAGCTGAAGGAAGTTGTTTTGCATCCACTCACTGATCTGTTGGATACAGTGAAGGAGTGAGTCCACTGGTCCATGTTCTCCTGCAGTCAGTGAGACATAGATCTGAGTGTCGTCTGCATAGTTGTGATAGGACACTTTGTTTCTGCGTATTAACTGACCTAACGGCAGCATGTAGAGATTGAACAGAAGAGGTCCCAGGATCGACCCCTGTGGGACTCCACAGGTCAGGGCCATATGATCTGAGACACAGTTTCCAATCTCCACAAAGTACTTCCTGTCTTCAAGGTAAGACCTAAACCAACTTAGGGCGGTGCCAGCGACGCCAACCCAGTCCTCTAGTCTCTGTAAGAGGATCTCATGGTCGACAGTGTCAAAGGCAGCACTCAGATCTAACAGGATTAGGATTGAGACTTTGCCTGCGTCAGTGTTCAGCCGGATATCATTTGTAACCTTGACGAGAGCAGTCTCAGTGCTGTGGTGGGGTCTAAAGCCGGACTGAAACATATCAAATGAGTTGTTGATTATAAGAAATCTAGTAAGCTGTAGGTAGACAACTTTTTCAAGGACTTTCCCCAAAAATGGCAGATTTGAGATCGGACGATAGTTGTTAAGTACCGTAGCATCCAGACTGCTCTTTTTTAGCAGGGGCCTGATGACTGCAGTTTTCAGGGCCCTTGGGAATATTCCAGAATTAAGGGACATGTTTACTATCTGTGTGAGTGAAGGTAACAGACTGCTCAGAACAGAATTTAGAAATCTAGTGGGTAGTACATCCAGGCTGCATGTGGAGGAGCTCAAACTGGAGATTATCTCTTGGACAGTTTTATCATTTACAGGTGCAAAGTAAGTTATCTCAAAGAGCCTTTCTGGCTGTTGGATTGTTATCTGTGGATTGGAGACAATGGCGTTTTTGATGCCTTGAACCTTGTCATTGAAAAAATTAGCAAACTCATTACATTTACGTTTGGAAGTTAGCTCTAATGGCATTTGAACAGGGGGGTTTGTTAATCTATTAACTGTTGAAAACAGAACACGCAGATTGTTGCTGCAGCCTTCAATCATTTCAGAAAAATACCTTTCTCTCGTACTACGTAGCACCTGGTTAAACTCGCACAACTTATCTTTGAAGATCTTGTAATCAACCTGGTGGTTGGACTTGCGCCACTTCCGCTCGGCCCTCCGGCACTCTCTCTTTTGTGCCCTGACCGAGTCTGCTTTAGCCCACGGCGCCTTCTGCTTATTTTTCACTATTTTAACCTTCACAGGAGCGATGGTGTCCAGAACTTTCAAAACACTAGAGGTGACAGAGTTAAACAGTTCATCTACAGTAGAATACGATGCATTCTCAAAGTTTATCTTTCCCATAAATAGTTCACCCGTATTTTCATTTATGTGTCTTTTTCGTACAGTTGCAGAGTGCACTGGTGGTTTGTTAGTGAAACACATGTCAAAAAATATACAAAAATGATCCGAAAGCGCAACATCGACCACGTTTACATTAGAAATGTTCACCCCCTTTGTAACTAACAGGTCTAGAGTGTGCCCTCTGCTGTGGGTGGGGCCACTCACATGCTGAGTGAGACCAAAAGATTCAAGAACAGAACTCAGCTCTTTAGCATTTCTGTCATCAACATTATCCACATGAATATTAAAATCACCTGTAATAACTAAACTATCAAAATCTGTGCATACAACTGAAAGCAACTCTGTAAAATTATCAATAAAACTGTGACATGACTGCGGTGGCTTGTATAGGACAACAAAAAGTATTGGAGGAGATTGTTTTTGTTGTATTTTAAGAGACACATATTCAAAAGACGGAAACTTCCCAAGAGACATTCTATGGGAGACAAAGTGGTCTCTGAAAATGGCAGCTAAGCCTCCTCCTTTTTTGTTTTCCCGTATTTCAGATTCAAATTTGAAATTTGGTGGTGATGCTTCTATTAAAACTGCATTTTCTGTATTTTGGTCAAGCCATGTTTCAGCCATGAACATAAGATCTAGATTATAAGAACAAATAAAATTATTGATTAAAAAAGACTTGTTACAAAGAGATCTGACATTTAGCATAGCAAGTTTCAAAGTTTCAGGATCAACGGTTGTGGTCGGCTGATTCTTACACGGAACAAGAATTAGATTTTCCTGATTAGACTGATTAACTTCAGATGTTTTTCTGTCATGTATTCTTTGTGTTATCACTAAGGGAATGGCACAGGTGGCTTCATGACAGGGCCCCAGCCGGGTTTCTCCTCTAACTAGACTGCCAGTGGCTGCGAAGCAGAGACCCTGTGCATCCTAGTGTTTAGAGAAAAGAGCGGAAGGGGAAGGCGGGGGAAGAGGATGGAGAGGCGGGTGGTTCTTGGGAGTTGGACGGGGGGGGGTTGAAGGTGGATGGGTTTTTGGTGATGGGTTAGGGGAGGGGCAGGCTGAGTTGGGTGGTGGACGAGGGGGGAGTGGAGGTGGAGGGTTTCTTGGTGCTGAGTTAGGGGGGAGGTGGGCTAAATGAGCAGGAGGGGGGGGTGGAATACTTATGGGGTTAGAGGAGGGACGGGTGGATTTTGTGGGAGAATTTGAGTTGGACGCCCTAGGTGGCTTTGGAGGTACGTATGGGGGGTAGTTTTGAATGTTAGATAGGACTCTTGATCTGGCTACAGTGGGTGTGAGAGGAATAGTCTTCATCGCCGATCTTATCATGCCTGCCGAGTGTTCCGGTAATTCCAGTAGTGAAGGCGGGGATAGAAAACAAAGGGAAAGGTCGTCCTCATTTTCCCTAGATGGAGTGGATGTAGCGGGAGGGACCCAAGCCGGGTCCATGGAAGGTGATGAGGGAGTCTTTGGTGGAGACAGAGGGGGTTGAGGAACCCCCAGTACAGGTCTGTCTGTAGCCTGGAGCAATGGGGGAAGCTTCACGGGGGCTGTAGGTGGGGAAGGTGCTGCTGAAGATGATGGAGCAGCCACTGCTGCTGCTGAAGATGATGGAGCAGCCACTGCTGCTGCTGTATCCACTGCTGCTGGTGCTGTATATGCTGATGGCGCTGATGAAGATGTGGCAGCTGCTGATGATGCTGGGGGTGGAGGCGTTGAGCTCTTTCGGAGCCGTGGAGGTGTTGAGTTCTTTTGGAACCTTGGAGGTGTTGAGTTCTTCTTGAATCGTGGAGGTGTGGAGTTCTTTTGAGGTGGTGGGGGCATAGACGTCGGAACTAGGGGTGCGGGGGGTGCGGCCGCACCCCCTCCGCGTGTGCCGGGAGCGAGAAGTTATCACTATCCTGCGTTCCTTGCAGCCCAAAACCCGCTCCATGCTGTCGGAGAAGCTTATGAAGCTCTGTCTGGCTAATATCTGTCGCAGCCTCTGAGCGCTCTTTCTCAGCCTCAGAGACCTGGCTACACCAGTGACGTGCGGTGGGGGATCAATCATGTGTTCATATGATTATACATCATATAAACCAACAGGACCTACAGGAACAGGAGCGGCTTATACACAATTTGTTTGGCTACAGCAGAATATGATTTAATGTCTGCATTGTTTTCTCATACAAAACGCAAACGTTTGTAAATAGTACAAAGTGTGTTATGGGCCTTACCTTAGGTATTAATGAACAGCACAGACCACTTCAGTTAGGACCAGTTTCATGTTTAAGTCCAGATAATAGTTTGGGCACAGACATGTAATCCTCCATTTGGAAATAAGTTCAATGAGTTTTAAAAAGTAAAAAAAACGGGTGTCTCCTCCGTAAACTCCGAGTTTTGCTGCAGCCGACTCCCGGGTAAATCCAATTTCTAAATTCAACCTTACCCTTCACCTCCTTTTCTTATGATTCATATCATCATTGGAAGCAAAACATTACTCTAAGTGCATTTTAAATTATCTTAAAATGTATTATAGGTATGTTAGCCAAACCTGTAGCTGCCCTTAGCAGAAGAAGAACAAGAAAGGAGCTTTCTGATGGAATTGGATGCAGCCAAAGTTTGGGCTCACAAGCGCCCCCTTGAGGCTTTCCTCACTTACAAGCTGTGGTTGAGCGCGATTAAGACCCATATTTGCTTCAAAAACACAATTTATGAGCCATCCTCTTAAATGTAAACATGTTGATTGTAAATTAAATATTTTTGAACTTTTTAAACTGTGATAAACAGGGAAAACAGTTTGATAGCACCTCACAGGACTCTCCCTGTGAACTGTTGCTTTTTACGTCTCCCAAGAGAGGCTCGCCTCACAGCACCGCTCTGTCAAATCTGCGATTTCAAGGTATAAATAAATGAAATAAGGCACAGCACAAATCACTTGATAAAGTGACCAAACATTATTGTATCCATTTTATTACTTTTCTTTCTATGATCTTAGGTGAGGGCCTTGCCTGCCTCATCTGACCGCACGTCACTGGGCTACACAACACAATGAAGCCACCGGAGAGACTGACGCATGAATGCGTATTGAAAAAAAAAAAGTTCAGTTTGATAAGTGACTTGCTTGATATATATTGTTTATTTTGTTTTTCTTAACAATTAAGATGGTATGTTATTATCCAGTGTAATCCAAGTATGAGTCTCTCCCTCGACTCTCCCAACAAAAACCCGCCCCCCCTCTCAGAAAATAGTTCCGACGTCCATGGACACGTTAGAAAGACAAATATATGCATATATATATTTGTATTTATTTGAGACAAGCAGTGCTCTTTATGCTCAGAACAAAATTATAATCATTGCCTTGCAGTGCGCGCTGTGCAGAATAACACACAGTGTTATCTGGATGAAATCAGAATTATATCCTTATTGATATATGAGGGCCGCCTCTGCCACAGTCGCTCTCCTCCTGCAGTGTCCGCGGGTGACGAGCACTCTGATCTGCACTCTGCCTTGATAGTTCATCTAATTGTTCTATTTTATTGCGATATTGTATTCTGCTTTATTGCCTTCTTGTATGTATAAATATAATAATGTAATTGATGATGAATGAAAAGGCAGAATGGAGCGACAGCGCGCACACAGACACTGCGTATGGCTGGCATTACGAGGGTCATGTGAGTTATTGCTTCTGGACTTGTTACAACACTGCTGTCTGTGCCGTGAATGCACTATGGGTTTACGTTCAGATTTAGAATATTATAGGTGTTCTCCCCGCTGTCACTTTCTGCCTCAAAATGTGACATCTCACCTCCGTCAGACTGTTCTCATTCAATGTTTTGAAGCACTGTCAGGGCTTCATACCGTGTACTTGCAGCTCTATTCATTTTGTACTCCTCTCTCTCCCAAATAATAATAAAAAAGTCCCTTTAGAGTCTAATGACAACATATTGATACATTTTTATAAGGCGCGAAAAACCCCCGGGAAAGGTTACTATGACAACAGTCGCCCCTGCGCCATGTATCTCTATGGGGCAGCAGAAAGGGCTGTGGTTTAGAAAAGTTAAAAATGCGTGTAAATCTTGTTTTCTTTACTTTTTCCAAAACCAAAACACACCAAAATATAAACCACAAGTACCCAGTAAAAGTCATAAAATTTCAACTTCTGGCGTTTTGTTTTGAATACACTAATTAGCATAATAAAGTGAGTGACGGTCAGTTGACCGCTAGGGGCGCTCCTAGTGTTAAGGGCCATTACATAACGTGCACATGAGAAGTGGTGTGCTTCTGATCCTCTGAGATTGGAGCTGAATATGTACAATATTTTGGGTGCATCTGCTATTTTCTGAAACAACACTGCACAATAATAATCTCCAGTCATTGTGATTTCCATCATAATTGGGTATTTCCTATCAACGCAGTGTAAAGTCTGCACCATTGATAGTTTTCTTTGATTGATTGAAATGCCTGTGCTTGCTCCTCAGTCCATGTCAAGATCCCATCATAATCTGTGTAGCCTACATCAATCAACATTTTCTGCAAGGGCTTCATCATGTAGGAGAAGTTGAAAATATATTTCCTGATATAGCTTGCCGTATTTATGAAGGACATCATTTCTCTCACTGTTTTTGGTTTGGGAAACTCTGATAGTTTGATCAGTCTTGACTGGTCACACATGACTCCTTCTGAAGTGAGATAAGTCTTTAGAAACGATACTCTCTGTCTTACAAATGCACACTTGTCATAATCAATTTTGAATCCCTTTTCTGCCACTACTCTAAGTACTTTCATAGTGATTTCTGTACATGCCTCTTCAGATACTCCTGAGATTAGAATATCATAATCCCCTTTATCCACTCATCTAATGTTACAGATGCCATGTTTTCTACCGTCTAGATTACAAGCCTTGTGTTATCAATATCAATGTAAAAAATCAGCAATTGGGTGCGTAATCTTAGAGCGTCAGATCGTGGTATCTCCCCGTTCAACCACAAGTGGTGGGGAAATGTACGCACGAATCGTGACCCCGTCCTACGCGACCCAAGTTACTGCGTTCACTGTGACCGTTTGTGCAATGGTCACTTTCAACAGAAAACATCAATCACTCATTCACACCAAGAGAAAAATTAAAAAGTGAGAAAAGTTAGACACTGTCCCTGTCCTTTCCCTTATTGTCAATTAATTAAAACACACAGTTTTCTCCTTCAACTATTAAATCACTGAGATAACACACAGTTGACTCCTTAACTCATAAATCACTTAGATCCTCACACACAGTTTTCTTTCCTTTAGGTTAACTATCAATCACTGAGATAAAACACACAGTTTTCTCCTTTTCTTACGTCACTTAGACTTAGAATACTATTATCCCAATAAAATATAAAATACTTGCAAATCCTTCAATATTTACCCTACTTGGTGTTTGTTTGTTTTTATTTTTTATTTTTAGGTCTCAGGTCAGGTGAAAGGAAAGATTAATTAGTTGGTAACAATCTTACCGTTTTACTTTGGCGCCAAATTAATCTTTTCTCTGACCGGTCCTAGTGTCTCCTGTCGAAATCCTGTTCGAGCGACGCCAAGTTCTGCAGTAATTTGTCAGAATTCCCCCGCCCCAGAAGCTGCAGAGAGGCCGCAAACACAGCCCTTCGTTCTGCAGGTCCTTTTAGTTCAACAAGAGACAAAAACCAATGTTAAAACAGTGATAGAAATGACAGATACCAAACCTGATTTCAAAAAGGTTATATTGAAGATTTTGCAAGCAATATTACAAGATAACGGTCCGCGAACAGATCTCGCTTCGCGTTCAGATAAGGAGTGGCCCCCGGGGACGTCTCACTGCTCCTTGTCAGACGAAAAAGCAAAAAGTCTCTCGTGACCACTCCTGCACATACATTTATACTTTACATCCAAGGTCAATGACATCACAACTGTATGGACTCCACGACTCCTTCTGGCCAGCTGCCAACGTTTGCACCTGCTCTGATAACACTTGTCTCCCTCTTGTCCCCCTCCCATTTCAGACTAACCTTGAACTCACTGCTCTTTGAGATTTACACAAACAAGTGCTAATTTGGCAACAGAAACAATACTAAACTGATTTTAGTTTTTAACTGGTGCAGGAGTTAATATTCCAACAGGAGATATTTTGTATAATGATGAACACTTTGCTCTAACATCAACATTCACCCGTCCATTAGTTAGTTAACACTCAGCACTTCTGTTTTGACTGACGGAAGATGTGAACGTTCTATTTCAGCACAAAGCTTCTAAAATGGAGCACTATTACTGTAAACTGTGTGTGCCTTGAGGTGTTGTTTGTGACATTGAAAATGACCCAATATCATCTATTGTGAGAAGATTAGAGATGGTTTTTCTCTTGCCTCTTGTTTGAGCATAACGCAATTGGACAACAACCTCAATGGATCTTCTTTTGAGACGTTAATGCAATTATAATAACACTGAGCTGTTACAACAGAAGTTTTCTTCATGATTATGTTTAATAATGTGTTCTAATCAACACGTGTTTGTCAAAGATACGAGATCATTCATCCCACAGTGGGGAAATGTCAATGTTGCAGCGCACATACAGGACAGTGGTAAGAGACACAGGGAGCACACAACACATAATAAGTGAGTAGCTGCTATGTTTCTTAGCTGTAAATGCTTCAATACCAGTCTTTCAACAACAAACAAACACAAAAACAGTTCTCATTGTACAGTCTGATAGCAGTAGACTGTGGAGCCTTTCCTTTTGTTAGTTCGTCCAGGACCCTCAGGGAACAGCCCAGGACAGTCCTGGACTTCCTGATGACCTTGTCCAGCTTCATCCACAGCACTAGTGAAAAAACTATTCATGTGGAGAAGTCATCTTAAAGAAATGTTTGAAGACCTTCATTATAAATAAGACAACTGCGACAAGCGTTGTCCAGAGCTTTTTCAGATTTTAAAAACAACTCTGGGAAACGCTGTAGCTCGAGTCCTGATGAGAACCAGGACGTCTGATCACGTTAGTCCAGTTCTCAGGTCTCAGCTTGTGTCTCTTCAAGGCCTCGCACAAAACTACATCCGAGACATTTTCGTGCCATATAAACCGACTCAGACTCTGAGGAGCGCAGGGACTGGCAGCATTTCATATTAAAGCAGCTGCAATCTGGAACAGTCTTTCTGAAAATGTGAGAAAGGCTTTTCTGCTGACATTGTTAAAAGAAACTGTTCTTTTTCACCAAGCATACAACAGAGATTTTATAGTACTGTGATTATTCATGGTTCCCGTCTAGTTTTTGTTCTTTGAGTGGCAGTTTGTGCCTGTGCCATACATATAAACCTGCCTTGCTCCATATCTATGCAGTCTTTACTTTTGCTGTGGATAATAAACAGTAAATGTCTTTATTTAAGGTACAATAACAATTTATTTTATTTATTTATTCATTTATTTGACAGGGACAATGTAGTCATACATAGTTACATTATGAAAATGCAGCTGATGCAACACAGAGTGTATAGCTAATGCTAATTTTCAACTCCTGTCCCTGGTTGAGATTTTCCCTACAGTGCAACACATTGTAGGGAACACAATAATTTCAACAATATAATAAACGATGATAACAATATTCACATTTTTAAAAGTGTAAAACGTTCCATGGGAGGTGAGGTGAATTGTTCCGTTGTCGTTTGAGTTGTGTGATAATGTGTTTGTATGTTGTATTACCATCAATGAAAGTGTGTCATTGTCATTTTTGTCCGTGTTTTGTTGAACTGTAGATATTGCAATGATTAGTTGGAAAAGTTCTTGCTGCTGTGGGGGGAGAGTCCACCGACTCCCACTGATGTCTGCTGTCACTTAACCCCACTTTGCCCAAAAAGCCCCCGCTGAAAGATCAAGGCTCTGCTCTCACTGACAGAGCAGCCGTCCTCCTGTGGACTCTGCACCTGTAGGGGATCTGTGAGGGGCTGGTGCTATGTGACCCAGAAATGGATTAAGGGGTAGAAAATGGATGTTCACCGATTTAGAGACTAGCACTGTGAGAACTGCAAGAACACATGGGGCTCATAGCTCTGCATTACATATATGGACGTAATAACATTGCACTGTAAGTGTTGAAGCACAGGTGCTAATTTTCAACACATTGTATTTGCGGAAAAAAAGATTGATTCCCCGTAGGAGAAATGTAGGTGTTAAGCAGCAGAAGACTCATCCTTCTGCTGCATCTGACTATATGTATTTTCAAAGTCATTGTAGGGAACGCAGACAAAATTCTGATAACAGATAATGTTGTAAGGACACAACAGAAGTAAAGTCTCTTTGTCAGAGTGGGTGGCTCTTAAAAGAGCCGTTGGTGTTTGTTACAGTCTCGTGCTTAACCTCCGAAGCCGTACAGGGTGCGGCCCTGTCTCTTCAGGGCGTACACCACGTCCATGGCAGTCACGGTCTTCCTCTTTGCGTGCTCGGTGTAGGTGACGGCGTCACGGATCACGTTCTCCAGAAACACCTTGAGCACTCCGCGGGTCTCCTCGTAGATCAGACCTGAGATACGCTTCACACCGCCGCGGCGAGCCAGACGGCGGATAGCGGGCTTAGTGATGCCCTGGATGTTGTCACGGAGGACTTTGCGGTGACGCTTGGCGCCGCCTTTGCCGAGTCCCTTTCCTCCTTTGCTTATTTTTTTTAAGGGTCTTTATTTAAGTTTAAATACAATAACAATTAATAATTTCAACAATGATAATAACAATATTTACAGATAATTATTTACATTTTTAGAAGTGTAAAACGTCCCATGGGAGGTGAGGTGAATTATTCCGTTGTCGTTTGAGTTGTGTGATAATGTGTTTGTATGTTGTATTACTGTCAATGAAAGTGTGTGATATTGTCATTTTTGTACGTGTTTTCCAGAGTTGAACTGTAGATATTGCAATGATTAGTTGGAAGAGTTCTTGCTGATGTGGGGGGAGAGTTTCTTGAAATAGTCCGTATATGATGGAGCGATAAGTGAGAGAAATGGTGAGTCGTCATTATAGCAGTTTGGCATTGGGCATGACTTGGTTGTAACGTAGCAGCTCCACGACACTACGGCTCTTACTGAGGGTGTATTCAGACCAGGGACGTGCGGTGAGGTTTGTGATTGGGGAGGCACTGACTTTAAAAGTCAGATTTACAATCATTATTCAAATAAAATAGCATTTAATCACCAATGCAATGACATCCACAAACTTTATATACTGTAAAGATAAGAGAACCAGCTTCTTTTAATAATCTCACAACAAATCTAGCTGCTGACTCTGCTCCGCATCAAACAACATCTTTAAGAAGCGCAGGTGCGAGAGACGCGAGGAGAGAGAGACGCAAGGAGAGAGGAGCAGAGAGAGACAGAGAGGAGCAGAGAGACGGAGACGCGAGAGAGCAGAGAGAGACGGAGACGCGAGGAGAGAGAGACGCGAGGAGAGAGGAGCAGAGAGAGACAGAGAGGAGCAGAGAGACGGAGACGCGAGGAGAGAGAGACGCGAGGAGAGAGGAGCAGAGAGAGACAGAGAGGAGCAGAGAGACGGAGACGCGAGGAGCAGAGAGAGACGGAGACGCGAGGAGAGAGAGACGCGAGGAGAGAGGAGCAGAGAGAGACAGAGAGGAGCAGAGAGACGGAGACGCGAGGAGCAGAGAGAGACAGAGAGGAGCAGAGAGAGACAGAGAGGAGCAGAGAGACGGAGACGCGAGGAGCAGAGAGAGACGGAGACGCGAGGAGAGAGAGACGCGAGGAACATAAACAATAATTTAAACAAGTTGCAGAACTCTTGAGCAGTGTTTGAATCAGTGTTTTTCGGAAAAGCACTACTTTGCCGGTATCTGTCAATGTTCAACATAAAACACAGATTAACAAACTCCTCCCCCGCAGCCGGACTAACCTCGTAAGTCCAGTGGTGGTCTCCCAGTCTATATTAATTCTTTCTTTGTTTGAAAGTCCAATTGAGAAAAAAAATCTTCATTCAAATCATCCATTTTCCAGCAAAAGAAATAGCATTTTGGGCTGATTGTTTGTTAGCAACTCTGGTATGAACTTTATGCTCACTATCACCCCTAGCGGTGAGGCACAGATACCGCCTGCCTCACGCCAAGCTTTTTCCTTGTGTGTTCATCTACGATCAAAAGACTTAAACTAAATATAAATTGTACACACATACGTGCAATACACTACTAAACACTAAGAGGAGTTTAAAAAATGTTTTTAAAGCAGGATATTTGAAACAAACGGTGATATATCAACTGCACGAGCTGAGTGCACTCAGACACACACACACACACTGTGAGGGAGCGGTCTGGGGTGAGGCACGCAGGAGCGCTGCCTCACCTCGTCTCTTTGAATAGGAATAACGGGATTTCGGCGATTTTGACTTCAGAAATGATCAAAACTGATGGGAACCGTGCCGAATATACATTAAAAGCATAGGACAGTGGATATAAATTATATATTTAAACTAAAATAATTATTAGTTTCCAATAATGGCAGGTGAGGCTCTGCCTCCCCTGCCTCCCCTGACTGCACGTCCCTGATTCAGACCTGAAAAGTCCTTTGCTCCGCTTGCTTGATCCGAATCAAAAGCGGACCAAACTTTTTTCTTTTGCTCCGGTTCGTATTCAGACTGTCCTTTTTGCAAGTGAACTTTTTTATATAAACATATTGACACGTGTGACGATCGGCGCTCCTATTGGACAGTGAGAGCTCACGGAGGATAGACGCGGAACCGGCGGAAAACAGAGGGCTCGTATGTGCAGCATGTCTGCTCTGCCTCCGTTTGCTCTTTTTAGAGCAAAACCACCTTCAACAGCAACTCATATGACGCAGGCGAAACACGTCGTTTTAAATATTGGAACAGTGTCGGAGAATGCGTGAGGAGAAAGCCGAAGGAGACTGTCTGTGTGCTCCGTGTCCTGTCCCACACATGGATCTATGATAATAACGGCCCTGTTCAGCATTGTGGATAAACCATGGATCTATAATAACCACGGGACAAACAGACGCTGAGGATCAGGTAGGAACCAAAGAACACAATTCACTACATGATGCAGAATATTGCTCTTTGAGACGTGAGTCAAACAGTGTCAGGCTTTTAATAATGGAAATGATTTGAAGATGCTGCCATTAACATCACTGTATACTGTGAACAGTTTTAACTCCATAAGCCTGTTGCAGCGTCTCCTCACTGCTCCAGGTCTGCACACGGCTCAGTGTTGTTGTGTAGCGTTAGTGTCAGGGGGTGCAAAATGGGTGGTGGGTTTTAATATGGTTTTATTCATATTTTATGCATGTTGTGTTTGTGTGTTTTTAATATTGATTTTTAACTGGCACCACCTGAAGCACCCCGGCTCCCCACGTGAGCAATCAAGACACCTGCGCCTTGAGAATAAAAGACTGAGATGGGGGGGGCGGAGAGGGAAAGACACAGAGAGAGGAACAGAGGAGGGCAGAGCCGGTCCGGAGGAGGACATGGGACCGGGCCAAGGACGAGCACCGCCAGCCAGAGACCACGGGGCACTGAGGCCAGCGGGGAGAGCGGCACCGGTGAGGCGCGCATTGATAGTGCATTGGCGCGTGCGCGCCCGGGCTAGGCCCAACGACCGGGATGTGCCGGCTCTCCCCCGCGGGTGCCCGGTGGCGACCCGTGGCCGGCGAGCGGCTGGCGGGACTGCGGCCCGGTCCCGGGACTGGGAACAAGACACGGGAGCCAGGCGCGGCGGGTGAGAGCCCCGTGGTCTGGCGGCCCAGGCCGTGGGGACGCATTTTAGCCTGTTTTAGCCTCTGTTTTAGCTTTTTAGCCCTTTCTTTAGCTTAGGTTTTTATTGTTTTCATTTACTTGTTTTTAATGTATTTTATAATAAATTGCTTTTATCCATCCATCCATCCATCTTCTTCCCCTTAATCCATTTCTGGGTCGGGGGGGTGGCCAGAGATGCCACCCAGTACACAGAGCACCAGCCCCTCACTGATCCTCCTGCAGGTGGTGAGTCCACAAGAGCTGAGATCTTTCAGTGGGGGCTTCAGGCAAAGTGGGGTTAAGTGTCTTGCCCACGGACACAACGACAGCAGTCATCAGTGGGAGTCGTGAAGTAGGTCTTACGGTGGGCTTGAACCCATGACCTTCAGGCTCAAAGGCCAATGCTCTACCAACTGAGCTACTGTCGCCCTAAATTGCTTTTAATTCGCTTTTAATACAGTGGTCCTTTTTAAATCCGGGTCCGAAGAACCTGTTTTTACACTTGTGACATTAGCAGCAGAGTTAGCAGCATAGTTAGCAGCAGAGTTAGCAGCATAGTTAGCAGCATAGTTAGCAGCATAGTTAGCAGCATAGTTAGCCGCTGTGACGCATGGCTAATTCCTCTCAGTTTCTGTCTGCGGTGCTTGTTAAGCCCAAAAAATGCGCACGTATCTTGGAGTTGTGTCGGATCGACACCAGATGTATTCAGACCTGATTCGACTTGGACCAGAATTCGTTTGGAAGCGGACCGAGACCACCTCAAAAAGTGGTCTCGGTTCGGTTCTTCCTCCACATGCTCAGTTCTCCGACCCACGGAGCTCCACGGGCGATGGCTGAAGATACATTTTTAACAAAGGCTAAAGTAAGTTTTATGTCTAAATTTGTTGCTCCGAGGCCACCTAAGGCTCTATCTTTAAAAAGTAGTTCCCTCTTAGTGACTTCTCTCGTGGTGCTCCATATAAAATTAACACACATTTTATTAAGTTTTATCATACATTTGTTAGTGGGTGGAAAGATAGTCGCTAAAAACAACAATTTTGAAATGGCATAACATTTTATAATATTTATTTTAAGTTGATAGGATATTTTTTTGTTTTCCCATTTTTTAATTTCTTCTTGGATCAAATTTGTTTTGATTTCCCAGTTCCGTTCTAAGACATTGTTGCAAATAATAATCCCCAAAACTTTTATTTCGTCCCTTGTGGTGATATTTGGGACTCTTCCTTTTTCCTCTCCGATCCACACTGCCTCAGACTTGTTGTGGTTCAGGATTGCACCAGAGGATTGCTCATATAGCTGTATGATTGTATTGAGTTCATCGAGTTCTGACTGATACTGAATTATCACCGGGACGTCGTCTGCATACGCTAATGTTTTTATATTGTTGTGAGGAGTGAGCTCGACTCCTTTGAGGATGGGACTGGATTTGATCGAAGTGAGTAATGGGTTTATTGCTAAAACATAGAGCGCAGTACTGAGCGGGCAGCCCTGCTTCACTCCGCGGTGGACGTTCAGAGGTTCAGTTAAAACCCCGTTCACATTTACTTGTACAGTGGTTTTAAAATATAGACATTTTACCATATTGATAAAATCTGTGGGAAAGCCATATTTGGACAGGACAGGCCACAAATAGTCTCTCGAAACAAAATCAAAGGCTTTCCTCCTTTTCCTCTCCCGCTCATTTTTACAGATCACCGAGACGTGTGAGGACAAGGCTCTGCTCCACTGTGGTTATTCAGCATCTGCGGACGTAGTTGAAGACTGTGGGGCACGTGGGGGGTGGGCGTTCATCCAACTGACTAAGAAGCTGTTAGATGTTATTTATGATAACTGAGTGATCATTAACTAATAATAAATAATAATGGAAATGACCTGATGACTCATTGTTATTCACAAGCCAAAACGATTGCAACTATAAACGTAATACTTCATATTTAGATGTTTTAAATCTACATTTATCTATCAATCTATTCAAAGACATTCTATTCAAAGCAATATATACATATATGCAACAGATGCCAAATATTTGACACACTTTAGACCTCAGTAGAGTCCAGACAAACAGAACTTTGAGAAATGTATTAACTTTGAATTAACAGGATAAGATTTAAGAGATGTGAATAAAACGGGGGCCAGAGTACAATTACATTCATAAAGTTACTATAATTCAATAATATACATTCATGAATGTATTTAAATTATATTCATGGGGGAGTCTACAAGTTTTTGCTTTCATTCCGAGTGGACGTGTTCAAATGTAAAAAAGTTCATAAACTAAGGAACTTTTGTATAATTTCAGCTCGAATTAATACAAATCAAACTGTTCAAAATCGAAACTACCACAAAAATATCCAGTGTCCAAATGAGTTGTTTGCAATAAATCCTTCTCTCTAAACTATTGACCACGAGTCTGGAACAGTCTTCCTGAGAACGTGAGACAGGCATCTACTCGGGCAGTTTTCAAATCTAGGCTGAAAAGTTCTGTGTGATTCTATCTTTGTTTTTACCTTGACACCTTCTCCACCGACTCCCACTGATGTCTGCTGCCGTTGTGTCCTTGGGCAAGACACTTAACCCCACTTTGCCCAAAAGCCCCCCCTGAGAGATCCCATTGACAGAGCAGCCATCCTCCTGTGGACTCACCACCTGCAGAGGATCAGTGAGGGGCAGGTGCTCTGTGACTTGGGTGGCATCTCTGACTGCCGCCCCCCCGACCCAGAAATGGATTAAGGGGTAGAAAATGGATGGATGGATGGATGGGTAGAGACAGCACGAACAAAGCACACGAACAAGGATGTAACAAACTGTTAGTGATAATATAGCATGGGAGAATGAAGTCCTCCAATCGGCAGCTGCCATGGTGTGCGTGTAGCTTGGCCTTCAGATAGACAAAACGTCAAATGGAAAAGTTTAACTTTAACAAAAGTTGCTTCAAAGTGTTATGAAATCTCACACTCTTTTAATGTTTATGTAGATTCTAATGTAGGTTAGGTCCAGTCCTTTTTAACCTGTACAGGCTCCCTCTTGGCGGTGTCATCAGGAGACATGGAATTAACTTCCACAGTTATGCAGATGACACACAGCTGTACATCTCCATGTCTCCTGACGACACCAGGCCAATGGATGCTCTTTTTAACTGCATTTTAGACCTGAAATCCTGGATGGCAAAAAACTTTCTCCAGCTTAACCAGGACAAAACTGAGGTTTTAGTCATCAGTCCTGAGGCCCAGAGAGACACTTTTATCAAAACTCCAATCACACTCTTTTAATCCATCATCACAAATGAAAAACCTGGGCGTAATCTTTGACTCTGAGCTGACTTTTATTCATCAAGAATATCACAAAAATAGGTTTTTATCATCTAAAGAACATCGCCAGAGTACGCCCCATTCTCTCTCGGGGAAACACAGACACTGATGCATGCTTTTATCTCCAGTCGCATTGACTACTGTAATTCCCTGCTCTCTGGTCTTCCCAAAAAGAATATTGCAACTGTTCAATTACTCCAAAACTCGGCCGCACGTGTCCTGACTAAGACCAGGGGGCGGGACCACATTACACCGGTTTTAAAATTGCTGCATTGGCTCCCCGTGTGTTTCAGGATCGATTTTAAGGTTCTTTTAATGGTTTTTAAATGTCTTAATGGTCTTGGGCCTTCTTATCTTTCAGATTTGCTTTTATCCTATGAACCTTCCCAGCCCCTGCGCTCCTCCGGCAGCAGACTCCTAACCATCCCCAAAGTCAGGACACATACTCACGGCGAGGCATCTTTCCAGCACTACGGCCCCCGTCTCTGGAACAGTCTGCCGGAGGAGCTCAAGGCCGCAGAGAACATTCATATTTTTAAAAGTAGACGCACCTTTTTAGATCAGTTTTTATTTTTCCATTGGAGCGACAGTAGCTCAGTTGGTAGAGCATTGGCCTTTGAGACTGAAGGGCATGGGTTCGAGCCCACCATAAGACTTCACGACTCCCACTGATGTCTGTTGTCGTTGTGTCCTTGGGCAAGACACTTAACCCTACTGTCGCGGGTTCTCAAAAGATATGCAAACGAAATTATATGGTCTGGTCAGGTTATATTTCTTTAGTGCAGATGTTTTATTTTTGCTGCAGCAAGTGAGGGCAAAACCAGTAGTGAACAAAAATATATGTACAGTGACTAACCACCAGTAGGCCGTCTGCTGAGGCAGAAATTGCGTTGTTTCCTTCCAAGCTCGGGGCACTAAAATCTGAGCGGATTATGTGATAGCTTGTCTAACATACAGAACATAACCAAAGGTTCTCCATTCGAATTCCAGCAGTTATTGTACAGTTTGAAATCTTACGCCGGACTATTTCTCGTGTAAGGAGACGAAAAAGGTTGTAAACCGTCACTGCTCAGCCAATAGGAGACGCGTATTATCGAGCATTTCCGGGAAAATCACTACGCGGTATGTCAAGAAACACGGCGTGCGAGGCTTGTTGTGGATCACTACCGTCGTTGTCTGAGGCAGAAATTGATGTTTTGCCGCTTTTGAAATGCATCGGGTACATAGAACCAGCCACAACAAACCTGTGTGAAAAACTGACGGAAGCTATGGTGGGACACCTGCCGACGATGCGCCCGGGATTGGGACGAGACAAGCGTAGGGAGTCGGGAGTCCGAAATAGTTGGTGTGTGCCTCCCACAATCCACAATCTCTCCCATGACTCGCAGAAAAGGACATCCACACACGTGTTGCCCCTCATCTGTTTGATTTGCAAATGACTCGTCAGGGCAAGAGGGTGCGGCGAAGAGTCGGCGAAACATCACGATGTCTGGAAGAGGAAAAGGTGCAGCCATGTGAGGCGCATGTGTTAGAGGAGTCATGACTCACAGTCGACCTCTGGGCCGCCCTTACTCCTTTCAGTTCGGCCAGCACTGGGCCCGTCTACACTATACTGGTCAAAGCGAGCTTCTCCCCACCCGGGACTATGTTGGTGAGACACTTTTGCTCCAATCCTGCTGGATTGATGCTAAAGACATTTATTCATTCATTGCACTTCAGAACAAAAGAGACTTTGAAATATGTTTCATGAACGAAGACTCACTAAGACGCTTCTTGAACTTACATTTCACTCAATCCAACGAGGACAAATGTAAAGACTGGAGCATTCAGTCGTCTATTCCAGTGGTTCCCAAAGTGGGGGTCCCGACCCCCCGGGGGGGTCGCAAGATGATTTCCACACAAAAAAAAAAATATTTTTTTTGCTCAAAAAAAAAAAACATTTTTTTTTTTTGAGCAAATATAAAGCCCTTAAATATTTATTTAGCATTTATATATATATTATTATATATATTTTACAATATATTTATAAAATATATTTTAATAACGTTAGTAATTTTGTCCCAGTCATTGCAGCGTAAATCAAAATCATCACGTAACACATCTCACATCATGCGCAGCGAAAAAGCGTATCCTGCTGTTTGCTAAAACTAAAGGTGTTTGGAGGCTACAAATAAATAATACCTGCTTTAAGGTATTATTTATTAAATTTATTTATTAATTAAAGGTATTTTAGGCGGCAGTAGCTCAGTTGGTAGAGCATTGGCCTTTGAGCCGTGGTCGTGGGTTCAAGCCCCGCTCAAGACTTTCACCATCGACTCCCACTGACTACTGTCGTTGTGTCCTTGGCAAGACACTTAACCTCTGGGAACACCAGCCACAGTGGGGCGGCTGCGGCTGTAAAGTGCCAAACTGCCGTTGTGTCCTTAGGCAAGACACTTCACCCCCATTGCCTAGAATGAGTCTGGTGTGTGTGTGAATGATTGGTGGTGGTCGGAGGGGCCGATGGCACATACTGGTTGCCTCGCTTCTGTCAGTGTGCCCCAGGGCAGCTGTGGCTACAGTAGTAGCTTATCACCACCGTGTATGGAGTGAATGAATAATGACATGTGAAGCGTCTTTGAGTGTCCAAAAAAGCGCTATATAAAACCGATGCATTATTATTATTATTATTATTTAAAATGAAACGTGGTTAATATCCACAACAGAAAAACCCGGAGGGGGAGAAAAGTCACTTGTATCAGGGGTCAGGCTGATGGTGCGAAGAGAGGGAGAGAGGGCAAAGGAGGGAGAGAGGGCAGCGGAGGGAGAGAGGGCAGCGGAGGGAGGGAGAGAGGGCAGCGGAGGGAGAGAGGGAGGGCAGCGGAGGGAGAGAGGGAGGGCAGCGGAGGGAGGGAGGGCAGCGGTAGAACAGCGCGTTAAAGAGGCCCGGCTTTTCGAAGTCAAAGGTAAAGAGGTCCGCACATTAAAAGCGGGTGGCCGGTTTATGCCTTTACTGACAGTAACTTTGGAAAGAGAAGCCGCGGGGATGAACCGCATAAAGTAACAGCAGAAAGCGGCCGCCCGCTTTTAATGTGCGGACCTCTTTACCGCTGACTCCGGAAAGCCGGCCCACTTTACCGCGGTAGGAGAACAGTGAGGGCGAGCTGCAGGAAATGCGCTCCACTTCTGCTGAGGAGGGAGCCCACCAAGCCCATCACTGTGTCACTACATGAGTAAAAATATGCAAGCCTCCTTTTTTGGGCTGGACAGTGCAGCTCGGTAGTGGCGTGAGTCTCTAGAAAGCGTTACTCCGTATCAAGGAAATACATGCTCATTTCATGTGACGAAAGGGCTGTTGGGGGGGGGGGGGGGGGGGGGGGGGTCGCGGGTTAGCAGGACATTTATGATGGGGGTCGCGGGCTAAAAACTTTGGGAACCCCTGGTCTATTCAAGTAGACACTGTATTTATTGTGGTTAAGTTCTGGACTGGTAGGGTATCTGACGGTGACATCGAGCTCTACCTCCAGCGATATTGTAACATCTTGAGTACAGTCAAACCCGTAGATAAGTTTGGACTTTGGTATGGTGTTCGAAAATACAAAGTACAACTTAAAAAGACTTAAATGGACATTTTTTACAACTACCCAACTCTATTTCCCTGGGACCATACAATGGGCGAATTATATATCCGGGTCAACCAGTCACGTGTTTTATATGTCAGTCTCCGGATCACCAGATCCGAGACTGTCCTACAGTTAAATGCTGGAAGTGTGGACAATTTGGACACAAGGCGAAAGACTGTACCTGTGAAGCACTTTGCACTTTATGCAATGAGAAAGGACACACTTATTTCACTTGCCCTTCGTCATACGCCAACAAGGCTAGACATGCACAGCCAAAGGACTACGATAAAGCTGGATCTGCCACCAATGCCTGGGCTGAGCCCTGTACCCAGTCCTCCACGCTGCCGTCTGGGTCCTCCAAACCCACCAGGCTACCACCAGAGGCCACTGCCCAACCCACTCTTGGTCCGGAGGGGCCCAGCGCTCGGCCTACCAAGCCGCACCCTGACCCCAGTGTCCGGCCCAAGTTGTTGCCTGGTGTAAAATCTGGGTCCAGTGAGCCTCGCGGTAAGCTACGCGAGCAGCAGAGCGGGACAGGTGTACAGACCCAGGTCGGTGTTCAGTCCAGCACAACATCACGGACCGCTGCTCAGCCCTCCACGTCATCGCGGTCAGCTGCCCAGCCCTCCACGTCATCGCAGACTGCTGCCCAGCCCCCCACGTCATCGCAGACTGCTGCCCAGCCCTCCGCGCCATCGCAGACTGCCGTGCAGCCCTCCACGTCATCGCGGATCGCTGCCCCATCCTCCACGTCATCGCAGAACGCTGCCCAGCCGTCCACTGAGCCACCGCTTGTGACCAGCGACCAGCCTTCTCCGACAGCCTCCGCGGAGGAGTGCGCGCTGTGGCCTCCTCTCCCTCCTTCAGACGAGGACCATCGATCCTCTGAGACCAGCTCCTCGGGGTCCTCAGGTGAGCCCCTCTCTGTCTCAGGGTCAGAGGAGCATTCTCAAAGCGTGAGTGAAAGCTCTGTTTCAGAAATAATTCCAAATGATTCTCTGACTGGGTCTTCAAGTCCCGATTTCGTTTCTGTGAATATCCCACCACTGTATTCAACAAAACGAAAAAGGAATAAAAACAAACTGAAGGGTAAAGAAAAAAGAGTTGATAAAAGGTCCTCTCCCAACAAAAACACTTAATGTCCTATGTGAAACTTGCATCGTGGAACATCTGCGGTATTCAATCGCCTGCTAATAGACAAAAGAAAATTGAGTATCTTTTAGAAACTAACTTTGATTTTTTGTTTATTCAAGAACTGAGACTGAAGACGTTTGATGATGTGAATAATGTGTGTGATCTCTGGACTAAAGGGACCTGTCTTGTGTCTATTGGAGAGGACAGTGCAGACGGAGTTGGTATTTTGTGTAAAAATAACGTAAACATTATTAAGAAAAGAGAAATCATTCCAGGGAGACTATTAATGGTCGACTGTGTGTTTAACAATGAAAAATAGACTCATAAATGTGTATACGTCACAACAGTTTCACAAAAAAAGTAAACTTTTGAGGAAGTTGAATGAAATTTAAATGTAAATTTTACAACTATTATATGTGGGGATTTTAACATAATAACTGAAGAAAAAGACCGCATCGGGAGCACAAGTCATAAAATAAGAAAAGAAGGAAACGCTTTACTTAAAATCAGCAGTGACCATAATTTAAAAGATGCATTCAGAACTCTGTATCCAAATGACTATGGTTTTACCAGGTTTGACTCCAAAGTCAAAACTAGAATAGACCGAATCTACACGTCCAGTAACGTAGCTATAATGTCATATAAAACCATTCTGACTGACTTCTCTGATCACCTTATTGTTTGTTCCAATGTCTGCTTTGGTCCAGTCGAACATAAAGGGTTCTGGAAGCTCAACGTTAGCTGTCTCAAATACCCAGAGTTAATAAACGAACTCAAAAAGGAAATAGCGGTCATCACGCAGCTGAAAATATTAACTAAATCTGACACTGAACTGTGGGAACTTTTAAAAAGTAGAGTCGCAAAATTTTTTAAATTCAAGTGTAAAGAAATTAATAAATGTAAAAATAGTATATACAATGAGTTAGTAAAAGAATGTATCACATTAAAGCAGCGTAAAGACGCTTCCCCTGAAGACGAGGTCAGAATGAAAGAGGTAAAATCTCAAATTAATGCTATTAATGCTGAGCTCTTGTTTAATGTTTTTAAAAGTGCTCAGGTCGATGGACAGTGTAACATCACTCAAGTTGTAAAGTCCAGCAAAGATAATATTCAAAACAAACGCATTGAAGCAGTTAGAGACCACTCTGGGAATCTCATTTTGAATGAAAGAAAGAAGAGGGAACTGATCAGAGAGACTTCTTTTAGACTCTTATAGAGACATTAGAGTGACCCTGAGTCTGTGAGGTCTATGTTAGAGCTGTCTCCCCCAGACTGTGACGTCAGCCCCGTACTCGGAGACATCACTGAAGAAGAGGTCCTTTGTGCTATAAAACAACTTAACTCTGGCAAAAGTCCAGGTCCAGACGGACTGCCCACAGAGTTTTATCAATTATATATAACTAATGTCGCAGATTTATTAACTGCGTATTTTAACGAAGGTTTAAAGAAAGGTCAGATGGGAGAGTCCTTCTACCAGGGAGTGATGTGTCTCCTGTATAAAAAGGGTGAGAAAGAAGACATCAATAATTACAGACATCTCACTCTGATGAACACAGACTACAAAATCTTAGCAAAAATACTAATGAACCGCATGAATGACGTCCTAGAGGACGTCATAGAGAAACAGCAGACGTGTGCCATCAGAGGCCGTCTCATGTGGGACAATGTGTGTGCGCTGCGTGAACTACTGTATAAAGATAAAGAGGAACAGAACTTTTATATTGTTGGTCTGGACCAAAAGAAAGCTTTTGATTTTGTATCTCGGGACTATTTGTGGGCTGTCCTGTCCAAATATGGCTTCCCCACAGATTTTATTAACATGATTAAATGCCTATATTTTAAAACCAGTGTGCAAATAAATGTAAACGGGGTTTTAACTGAACCTTTAAACATTCACCGCGGAGTGAAGCAGGGCTGCCCGCTCAGTGCTGCACTCTATGTTTTAGCAATAAACCCATTACTCACCTTCATCAAATCCAGTTCCATCAAAGGAATCGAACTCACGCCCCACAACATTATCAAAACATTAGCATATGCCGATGACGTTACAGTCATCATCCAAACACAGTCAGAACTCAGTGAACTCAAGTATATATTAAATCTCTATGAAAGATCCTCTGGGGCCATCCTCAACCACAGTAAGTCCGAGGCAGTTTGGATCGGTGAGGAGCACAAAAAAAACCCCTATAAATATCACAACGCGTGAACATATACAAATATTGGGCATCTCCATTTCCAATAATACAGTAGAAAGAAATTGGAATACAAAATATGATGAGATTAAAATCGAGATTAAAAAATGGGAAAACAAAAAGCTATCTTATCAACTAAAAATAAATATTATCAAATGTCGTATTTTGTCTAAATTATTATTCTTAGCTACTGTTTTCCCACCCCCCAAAAAAATAATGATGAAACTCAATAAATCTTGTGTGAACTTTATCTGGAGCACCACCAGAGAAGTGACCAAACGCAACCTACTCTTTAAAGATAAGGCCTTGGGAGGCTTAGGAGCTGTGAACCTAGAAACCAAATTAACTTTAGCCTTCATTAAAAATGTTTCTTTGGCGATTGCCCGCGGCGCCCCGTGGGTCGGTGAGGTGACGCAGTGGAGGAGGCGGGTGGGCCGCGCTCGTAAAGGGCCTTATTATAAACTTCTATACGGTGATTTTACCCATAAAAATCCTTTAGATTATAATGGGCTCCCTTCGAAAATGTTGTATTTTAAAATGTGTGAAAAAATGTACGGTGATATTGTTGTTTTTAAAGATTGTAACGTTAATGAATCTGAAAGTGTCATAAAACGTTTTAACAAACCCCAGGAGCAGACCATCCGGGACTCACGGTGGCTCATGGCCGTAAACAGACTCCCGGTGAGAGCCATCGTGTCCTGGAGCTGCTATGTAAAAACCAAATTATGCCCAATGCCGAACTGCAATAACGACGAGACTCTGGACCACCTACTCATTCATTGTTACCGCTCACAGGAAGTATGGACCCGTTTACAGACTCTTGGACTCACTATTTCAATCACTTATCGATCCATCATATACGGACTGCTTCAAGAAACTCTCCCCCCACAGCAGCAAGAACTCTTCCAACGCATCATTGCAATAACGACTGTACAAATCTGGAAAACACGGACAAAAATGACAATATCACAAACTTTCATTGACAGTTTCACAATATACAAACAAGTCATAACACAACTCAAGCAGCAACGTAACGACTCTCCTCACTTCCCATGGGACATTTTACAATTTTAAACCACTGTAAATATTATCACTGTTGATATTACTGCATGCAATGTACATTTGTTGTTGTCTTGTAAATAATTGTGCTCTATTAATAAAGGCATTTAAAAAGTGCAAGAGGGTGTAAGACAAACTCATCCAGGCAGAAACTGAAAGTGCAGGTAAGCCTATGATGTTGATGTTTTCAAAACATACTACACTAAGTTTCAATTGATTCTGTTTGGTGTTCTTGTGATATACAAGGTTGGGAGGGGCCTACCTACAACCCAACTACATAAATAACAGTACAGCTAAGTCCAAGATTGATAGACCTACTAGCTACTCTAATTACAACTAACTATGATGACTAGTTTAACCCTGTTTAAGTTTGACACAGGTCAAAAGATATTTCAAAAGTTATGTGATAGAAAAGGTGTGTGTGTGTGTGTGTGTGTGTTGAATGTTCAATGTCCTGTGTTGTAATAATTTGTGAAAATGAAATGTTTGGGGGGGGTGGTTGTATATATGCGGAAGCTTCCATCATGTCAAGGCAAGTTTATGTATAGCACAATTCATACACAAGGCAACTCAAAGTGCTGGACAAAATAAGAAAGCATTAACATCATAATCACAGTACATTATAAAGAAAGATGCAATAAATCAATATTTGTATATAAAATATCATCCCTTTCAAACCAAGCAGACTTTGCATTAATGTTTTCCTGTCTGTATACACCTGCAGGCTTGAAATAAATTAAATGAAAATTACATATTCAATACAAATAGGCCTTTTATGAAAGTCTGCTTCGATGTCGGCTCTTCCTATAACTGTGAAGCAGAACTCACCAAGCGTTGGATTGTTCACCCACTAACAGGGAACGTGAGCTGGGTTTAGACCGTCGTGAGACAGGTTAGTTTTACTGATGAGGTGCAATAGTAACTCTGCGACCACTGAAACATTGTATTGATGGAAGGTCATTTATTTATATTCAGTACAAGTAGGCCTTATACGAATCCAGACCACTGAAACATTGCCTAAATAAATGACCTGCCAGCAAGGCAGAGTAATTATCTATACTATTATTGCACAGCTGTGATGACTGCATGCTAGCATCATATTATTATTAGCAGACATACTTATACACTGTAGATCCATGTGGTGTCTTCATTGACTTAGTCCTCTGTTTAGTTGCGACTTATGATGGGATGAAATAATTCTTAACATTTTAACTTGTCATTTCCAGATCTGCTCTGTGAAGCAGCTGAGGCCAAAAGTGATGAGCACATTTTCCATCACATCCGGGACAAAGATTGTGTAGCCATGGAGGTGAAATATCAGTCCTGCTATCGGGAGTACACAGGATTCCTCAGCAAGGAGGAGAAATATACGGAAAGGTAAATAAGTTCAAATCAAAATGTGATATGAATAGGCTCAAATTATTGAAAGGAATTCACATCCATCTACTGAAGTACAATCATCCAAACGCAGCGTTTGAGGACATCAGATTTGTAGCATACAAATATTGTCTACATTCCCGCTTACCAGTACTCATTTTGAAATCTGACTGCGATTCAACTCTGAGTACTATTCAAAAGACTTGTACCACTCATTCTACACCTCACAATCCAGGCTGCTTCCCGAACCAAACAACTGATTGAGTTTTGAGTTTGGTATTGTATTAAAAGGAGAAAGTAAATAACACAAAATTGTACAGAATAACAATATAACAATATTGACAGCCACAACCTCGCTGATAACGATACTGTTCTCACGATTCACACGCTCTGTGTTAGAGTCCGTGCTCCCATTCAAAGGGAGAGAAGAAAAGAAACCAAAATAGTCCACGATAGTCCAATATTGTCCGTTGGACGTAAAGGAAAAAAAGAATTGATAGTCTTTTATCCTACCAGGAGTCCATGGCAGGGACAGGGAGATATCAGGATGAGGTGTGGAAACAGCTCAGTACAAAAAAACCGGACCTAACAAGAGGCCAGAAAAAGACAAATGAATATTAAGAAAATAAGAGTCAGCTATGTAATGCTCTTAGTTGACTAAACTTAAATTCAATGTATCTATAAGATACAAGATATTTACAATCTAACACTGCAGATTAAATCGAATTTCAGATCACATTCAATTAAATTAACATGTCAACATTTCATCAATAGAAAAGTCTCAGTATACACTAATGCTTAAACACTTCAATGCGAGTACTTCAATAAATATTTACATTTACATAGTCAATATTTCAAAAGATAGCTGCATACATTACATAATGTAGTACAATTAAATAATACGCTACTTGAACATAAGTACAAGTATGTAAGTAAGTAAGTTTTTATTTATATACCGCCTTTTCACTGCAGATCTGAGTCTCAAAGCGGTTTACAATTGTTAATTTTTGGGCACTTGTCTCTCACTCCACACAGAGATGGGAGCGGGGCCAGTACAGGAGGCACATGCCAGAACTATTGGACATATTTTTAGTGGTAGGGGAAACCGGAGTACCCGGAGGAAACCTACGCAGACACGGGGAGAACATGCAAACTCCACTCAGAAAGGCCCTGGTCCGACCGGGATTCGAACCCAGGACCTTCTTGCTGAGAGGCGAGAGTGCTATCCACTCAGCCACCGTGCCGCATACATAGCAGTATGTGGAATCATTAATTCACTGGGTGTAGATCCAAAAGGGATCAAACAAAAATGTCATTTCCAGCGCATCAAACGCACTTTGGTAATCAATAAATGATGTATTTCAATTCAAGATCATAGTGCACTAATAATAATTATCTTCTCTAAATGTTTCAGTTATCATGGGAACATAATTTTCATGATAACCAAGTGTTGCGCAACAACACTTTAGAGTCTCTGACGTAGCTACAATAATCAGGTGTTGTCAATCCGGTGTAACGCCGAGATACACTGTCTTGAAGAGATGCACTGCCTCAGCTGTTTATGATCAGCAGCCGAAGCATACCAAGATGGCGGACCGTGAATTGCTTTAAAAGTTGAAATACGAACGAATTAAGACACGAATGTCACTTTTAATGCAATTTGAGGAGAGATGTTGATGGTTCCGTTTTGTCACATGTGGGTTTTAAGAGTCAAAGTTTTGTGCAAAGTTTAGTTTAAGCAGTCAACTGCGCCTGTGAAACCACAAAGCTAATGTTTTCATAGCAGTCCGCGGCTGCTGACGTAGGCTGATGACGCGTCCTGTGGCCACTCTACACTCTTACACTGGTCTGTCGGGTTGATAATGGAAATAATAAATTTAATTCAATACATGTATCGTACTGTATTTAATATGATTAACAATAGTGTGTTCAAACAAAATATTTAATTAGGTTGATTTTTGATTCCATTATCAACCCGACAGACCAGTGTAAGAGTGTAGAGTGGCCACAGGACGCGTCATCAGCCTACGTCAGCAGCCGCGGACTGCTATGAAAACATTAGCTTTGTGGTTTCACAGCATGGATGTATTATATTAACTGGATAGGGTATTACTAGCTTGTAGCTGAATAACTCACGTGCTCAGGGGATTCTCGCGGTACTGCAGACTGAACCAGACTAAATTCACGTGGGCCACCCAGAAATTTTCCCCATAGAACTCAATGCATATTAAAACAGCTCAACCTCAGCTGACAGAGAACCTACAACTTTAATAAAGATCGGATTTTGTGGGGATTTTAGTGTCCCTTGTCATCCTGAACTTTTCTTCTTCTTAAATCCTTCGGTTTTGTTTAAATCCACACTTTAGTGCCACAAACTCTGCTCCCCTGGCTCTCGCTCTAACTCCCGCTCTGATGAACTGCTCTGATTGGTCAGAGCGCGGCCGAGCCCCTCTGTGCACGTGCGTGAGACCCGGTGTGAGACCCACACACGCGTGTTTGGCGCAAAGCATTATGGGAGATCATCCACTGCGCAGAACCGGGAGGACCAGACGATGCCCAAATACAGGCGAGTTTCCCATAGATCTTTGCGAGTTTCAGGCAACTTCCGCTAATCTTTCAGCCCCCATGCTGTCACAAAGCGCCACTGAGCACAACCATTCATTTGAATAGGGCGCCATCTTGGATCGCCGGGGCTTGTTTCACAGGCGCAGTTGACTGCTTAAACTAAACTTTGCACAAAACTTTGACTCTTAAAACCCACATGTGACAAAACGGAACCATCAACATCTCGCCTCAAATTGCATTAAAAGTGACATTCGTGTCTTAATTCGTTCGTATTTCAACTTTTAAAGCAATTCACGGTCCGCCATCTTGGTATGCTTCGGCTGCCGTGAGACGCGCATGCGCAGGTTTGCATTACATCATAAACAGCTGAGGCAGTGCATCTCTTCAAGACAGTGTATCTCGGCGTTACACCTGACATCACTGGGGATTTGCGGTTATTTACAAACAAAAGTGTCTAAGTAAGGGATAACGTATATTACGCAGGTCATTATCGGAAAATAAGTACCGACAGGGCGAAGGGGTCTGCTTCCGCCCTGAAGGTACTTAAACTTCCGTGCACTTGTATTAAGACTGGATATGTATAAATTACTCTCCGATTAACATTTCATTGCGTTGATTGATTGGCATTTGCGTTTATTGAGCGGCCGGAACTACTTCCGGGTTTTTCACGATCGCTTTTTGACGCAGGGAAATAGTATTTTTGCCATGAAGACAAGACCAGAAAATTCTGAAAATGTCCGTGCACCTGTGTGAAGAATGTATATGTATAAGTATTCTCTGATTAACATTTAAGTGTGTTGATTGAGCGTGGCTAGCTCCGGAGTGGCCGGAACTACTTGCGGAGTTATCCACGCATTTGAAAGACAAGCAGAGAGTGCGTTGCCAAAGGGCAGCGGTCATTATTGTTTTGAGAGGTCCGTTATAGAAAATAATGACCGGTAGAACGTTTTGAAATGACATTCAAATCAATGGAGCGTTCTACTGCTGCTGTGAGGAGCCGTATAATAAGCGGCATTAACAAACACTCACTGCGGTAAACAAAGATATGTATCTACACATTAACTTACTGCCTACAATTCGGGTTGGTTTGTTTATGAATAAAAGTGAACAGCGTACCTTGAATTGCGTGGGCTTTGACGCTACCCCACACGCGCCCACATGGAAGCGTGGAGTCTACAAAGAGTTTGCAAAGATTAGGGACTGATCATGCGGTTTGCAACATGGACATTTAATTTGCATGATGCCGAACAGTTGGCAAAAGGCTCACCTTTATGATAGAGGGAAAAACGCTCCGATAACAAAGTTGTGCAGCTTTGTAACGCTAGCCCGCAGCTATGACATGCCACAGGTACAGCGGAGGAGAGCGTCAAGTGGGGGAGCGCGCATCATAAGGGAAACCATCAGATGTGGCGGAAGCTGACCCGCAACAATAAAACTAAAACTAAACTGAAATGCGGGTTACATGTATCAAAGAAGTCTGGATATTGTTGGCATCAAGGGTGAATGCAACAACGAATGAAATCCTGGATGGCAGAAAACTTTCTCCAGCTTAACCAGGACAAAACTGAGGTTTTAGTCATCAGTCCTGAGGCCCAGAGAGAGAAACTTTTACCAAAAAACTCCAATCACACTCTTTTAATCCATCATCACAAGTGAGAAACCTGGGCGTAATCTTTGACTCTGAGCTGACTTTTATTCTGAAGAAGATGACATTGTTTGGGATCGCGTCTTTCATTCAGACAGAAGACATGTTTTATTGTCGATGGTAGAGACAGCACGAACAACACAAACAACAGAATGCAAGTCTATTATACAGAGCGGAGGCATGGAGACCTCCAATCAGCAGCTGCCACGGTGTGCTTGTAGCTTGGCCTTCAGATAGACAAAACAAGCGAAAAGTACTGGCCTCTGCACATTGATAGAATGATGAGTTTAACTTTAACAAAAGTTGCTTCAAAGTGTTATGAAATCTCACATTCCCCCCTCTGGTCATACATTCACGTGTGACCATCAGGATCGATAAACAGCAACATAACATCATAACTCAATATTTCAAAAACTCATAAACTCGGTACTTCACTCGGTACTTCAAAAAACTCAGAACTCAGAATACTTCAAAAACATTTTCAGATCTTTCATAAAACTTGTCAACAATCTTCAGCAAAATACCAAACTTCATCAGTCGATGGTGGTTCCAGATATTGCTTTGAAAACAGTCTCTCCCACTTCTCCGTGTTGATTTCTTCAGGCTGCATTTGTGTCGAGCCATGAATTCTTCTGTGACGTGTCTTTCAATCACACGTTTCAGCTTTAGTGTCCAGATTCAGCAATTCAATTCAGTCCAAATTATGTCCAAATTGTGTAATCCAATTTTTCCAAATAGCGTCCATGCAAAAGAGGACGCTGGTGTTGTCCATGTCTCAGCAGCTCACAGCCTGACTGGAATCAGGGGCTGTGCAGATTGTCCATGGGCTGATCCAGATGCATGGTTTGTCTTGAGGTTTCTCAGTTTTGGCTTGAAAAAAAAAACACTTTTTGTGTAAAAAAAAAAAGTCTTCTGTTCTCTAGATGTTACAGACAAGGCCCGCATCCTTCCACCACCTGAAGAAGATGACATTATCTGGGATCGCGTCTTTCATTCAGACAGAAGACATGTTTTATTGTCGATGGCATAGACAGCACGAACAACACAAACAACAGAATGCAAGTGTATTATACAGAGCGGAGGCATGGAGTCCTCCAATCAGCAGCTGCCACGGTGTGCTTGTAGCTTGGCCTTCAGATAGACAAAACAAGGGAAAAGTACTGGCTTCTGCACATTGATAGAATGATGAGTTTAACTTTAACAAAAGTTGCTTCAAAGTGTTATGAAATCTCACAATTCCTCACATCAAGAGTATCACAAAAATAGGTTTTTATCATTTAAAGAACATCGCCAGAGTCCGCCCCATTCTCTCTCGGGGCAACACGGAGACGCTGATGCTTTTATCACCAGTCGCATTGACTATTGTAATGCCCTGCTCTCTGGTCCAACCAAACTGTAAAGCACTTTGTGTTGCATCTTTTGTATGAAAAGCGCTTTATAAATAAAATTCGATTGATTGAATGGTGTAAAGACAAATCTTATTGTTGCTAATGAACACATAATATGTATCTTTTAATGTCATTACAGGCCTAAGTCGATCAAGCAGCTATACATTCTGTGAAGAGGTTGTCTGTGAAGTTGGGCACTGCTCCTGTCTCAGAGCCAAGCTACGCTGTACAGACCTCTGCAAATGTGTGACCTGTAATAACAAAAAGGAAAACGAAGAAGAGATACTCGTTGCTCAGGTTGCGTCAGAGGAAGGTGATAGTGATTTTGAAGAGTAGTTCTAGATTTATTTATGTTGATTTCATACAGCCAGCTGCGTATTCTCCCTACAGTCTTAAAGGATCAATTCAGTAAGTTGAACATGTGGCTTCATTAGATAAAACATTATTGTATCGTTCTTCATATTTTGGTATTTACATGCTGCAAATATTTGATGTAATTCTTTTTTTCCATTTAACGTAATCTGATCTGTATCATATTCGATTTTGTGCATTCAATATGCACACTTTCTTACTTGAAACTTGTAAATAAAGGATTGATATGGTATGAGGATCATTTCTTTTTTTTTTAAATACATTTGTTTATTGAAGAGTCACATTTGTCAGACATTTTTACAGTTAACTCTTTTTATCCCCCCGAACCCCTGCACAATAGAATATTATATATAGATATATACATATGCACACCCACACAAACATATACTGTACATACATCTATCTATATACATACATATAAGATAGTGGGATAAGCAAACTTTCAATCATTCAGAAAAACAAAGGACACCAAATATATAAATCATCTGTATTCCCGATAACAGGACTGATGATATTTCACCTCCATGGCTACACAATCTTTGTCCCGGATGTGATGGAGAATGTGCTCATCAATTTTGGCCTCAGCTGCTTCACAGAGTAGATCTGGAAATGACAAGTTAAAATGTGTTATGAATTATTTCATGCCAGCAAAAGTAAAAACTAAACAGAGGACTAAGTCAAAGACACTACATGGATCTACAGTGTATAAGTATGTCTGCTAATAATATAATGATGCTAGCATGCAGTCATCACAGCTGTGGAATAATAGTATGGATAATTACTCAGCATTGCTGGAAGGTCATTTATTTAGGCAATGTTTCAGTGGTCTGGATTCATATAAGGCCTACTTGTACTGAATATGTAATCACAGTTAGTTGTAATTCTAGTAGATCTATAGGTATATCAATATTGGACTTAGCGCAACTGTTATTTATGTAGCTCCTCCCAACCTTATCACAAGAAGAACACCAAACAGAATCAATAAAAACTTACTGTCATATGTTTTTAAAACAACTCCCTACGCTCGTCCCAATCCCGGGCGCATCGTCGGCAGGTGTCCCACCATATCTTCCGTCAGTTTCTCACAGAGGTTTGTTGTGGCTGGTTCTATGTACACGATGCATTTCAAAAGCGGCAAAACATCCATTTCTGCCTCAGACAACGACGGTAGTGATCCACAACAAGCCTCGCACGCCGTGTTTGTTGACATACCGCGTAGTGATTTTCTCGGAAATGCTCGATAATACGCGTCTCTTATTGGCTGAGCAGTGACGGTTTACAACCTTTTTCGTCTCCTTACACGAGAAATAGTCCGGCGTAAGATTTCAAACTGTACAATAACTGCAAACAATTGCACGGAGAACTTTTAGAGTGTCATCAGATACACTATAGTGAAGCTAAAACCAGTCTCGAAAAGTCATGCCCAAGTTATGGAACGGAAATTGATTTCTAGCCACATATTTGGACTCAGCTGACGGCCTACAGGGCATCAGGGAGAACAACTCTGGAGCTTTGTGCCAGCAGTGCACACCATCCTCCTCATCCAGCTTCCACCCCCATTGTGGCTCTGACAGCCCTCCCTTATACCCTGAAACTCCTCCCCCAAAACCAATTAACACAAATAATAACAATTTCTCGACAAATAGAAACATTTTGATTATCAACATAATTCCTAAATTCATAATATATTATCACAAATGAAAGTACAAACCAACATCGAAGGAATACATGAGGGGCGGCTGCAGCTGTAGTGCCAAACTGCCGTTGTGTCCTTAGGCAACACACTTTACCCCCATTGCCTAGAATGAGTGATGTGTGTGAATGGTTGGTGGTGGTCAGAGGGGCCGATGGTTGTGTTAGTGTGTTATTTATTATCAGTGTTATTATTTACACTGGACTTTCCGTTTCCTTCATTTAGTGAAAAACCAACATGTGGGAGAAGTGTGGTCTTTGTCAGATGTGGGTGGCCCTGAAAAGGGCCCTTGTGTTGCTCTGTAAACGGCTCCGTTTACTTGGAGCTGGTGTACTTTGTCACGGCCTTGGTGCCCTCAGACACGGCATGCTTGGCCAGCTCTCCTGGCAGCAGCAGACGCACTGCGGTCTGGATCTCCCTGGAGGTGATGGTGGAGCGTTTGTTGTAGTGCGCCAGGCGGGAAGCCTCTCCCTCGATGCGCTCGAAGATGTTGTTGACGAAGGAGTTCATGATGCTCATGGCCTTGGAGGAGATGCCGGTGTCGGGGTGCACCTGCTTCAGCACCTTGTACACGTAGAAGAAGAAGCGCTGAAAACAGGATACAGCTAGTCCTCTATATCTGACTCAAAGGTTATGCCAAATGAAAACAGGGGCTCTTTCAAAAATGTTTTGGGGTCAAGCAACTGCACATCATCCATAATCTTAGCTTTTTTTGTCTTTTTTTGTGTGTGAAAAAACGCCTCTCTAATTCTGCCAATAGTCGACTCCCTCTCATTCTCTGAAACTGAATTGTATAAGCTATACTTTAATACAACACAACAATTTCCTCATAATCTCAAAACATACTGCCTCCGAGTCTGACCTTCAGGTTTCATCATCCTGATCTACAGGCCTTTTCCTAACAAAAAAAGACGCAATGTCTCTTCCTTTTCTTTTAATGTTTACACAAAAGGGAAGAGGGCGATGATACGATGGGCAATTATTAATGGAGAATACACACGCATGCACACACATACACGTTTTTGTTACCTGGTGGGTCCCTTTGACAGGGCCGTTCAGAATGGGTCCCTTTGACATGGCCGTTCAGAATGGGACCCATAGACATAATCTTTTTTACTGGGACTACTTTAAGTAATACAAAACAGTCAATAGAAAACAAACAACTCTTTTAAAAGAATTTTTAGATTTTTTGTTCGAATTGCAGTGATTCTATTTTTGACATAGAATTTAATGCCACTCCATGTCCGATGTCTAAGGTCATCTGGTGAGGCATTAATGCAGGCCAGGCAGTGAGACTTCCCAGGGACTTTTCCAGTCTGTATGAAAGGCGTCATGGTCTTCTCCACAGCCTTCACCTCAGATGCAGACCATGGCTTTCTCTAACGTTCTAGGGAGAGAAATAAAAATATATTAGCAATATACACTCCCAGGGTTAGGACCAAGCAGCCTGGCTGTAATCCCCCACCTGGCACACTTACCAGAAGGGGCACTGCCACTACCATGGGGTGCATCTGGATGAATGGTTGAAGGTTCTCCGCTTGAAATTTCTTTTAGCCCGTCCGTTTGTGAGAGGATCTCTACTGCTCTCCCTGTCGCACAGAAAATAAAAATACAAGTGGCCTTTAGGGGAAAAAAATTATACATATTTTAATAATATCAAGAATTACCTTCAGGCTCAATTTGTATCTGGTCGAGGCTCTTTCCTTTGAATTCCGTCACTCTTCCCTGCTCCATGGCCATTAACACTTTGCTGATTTTGGCCAGCTCCTGTGTCCCCTCTGGTAGTCTGTAATATTGTCTGTGGATGCGAATGTCATGGCCGAGGAAGTTGGCTAGTATGTCCATTTCATTCTCTTTCATATTGAGAACTGTAGACATAGTAGCTATGTGCTTTCTAAATTTGGTTGCGGATAGCATCTCTGGATGCACCGCACCACATTCTTTGGCTACCTGCCGTAGGGAGTCTGATCCCCTGATGTGGGTGTCTGCGCCCGGGCGGGAGAAGAAGTATGGGTTATGGTCAGAGATGGAACAGGCCCTTATGTTCTCCACCAGCACCTCCATCGAAGCAATCATTTCAGGAGTCAAAAGAACCGGCACTTTCCGACTTCTTTTCCCTTTAATTTCAATGCGTTGAAAATGCTGACACAGCTTTTTCTCAAGTTCGGACAGTCCCAGAGCAATGTCAGAATGGATACCAGTCTTACTTCTTAAGGTAAACGCTGTCAGTGGCATCTTTGAAACCTCACCTTCCCTTCTTCGATTGAAAATAATGACCTCACAAAGAGTCAAAACTGCCAGTTTAGACCAATGCTTAGAGGTTGGCTCATTTATGAGGGTTTGCACATATTCAGGTCGACATACCTCAATATGTGCATGCATGGCTCTAACGTCCTCAGTCAGAGGGAGCAGGTCCGGAGTGTTCCACTTGGCTTGCCGGAGGGTCTGTAGGGCAGCAGAAGAAACACAGACGTCCCACCTCTTCTCAAAAAGCAGCCGGCTTCGTTGGAGGTTTTTAATAAATAGTTCATCAACACAATGCTCCATTTTTGAGTCACATTCAAGAATATCTGCTAGCTTTCTGAGGCTATGGCCGAGTTTGAGGGCCAAGGATGGAGTCTTGTATTGATTTATTTCCTCATCATATCCAGCCACAGACCTGACTGCATCAATCACATGGTTAAAGTTGGAAGGAATAAAGAAATCCTTAATTGTTTTCAGTTTCCCTGCGGTTTTTGCTTCGTTAATTAACCTACCGACTTCTCTCATTTTCTGCCTAATGTAATCATGCTTAGTCTTATCATGCCCGTGTTTTAAGTACAGGTGCTCTCCGAGTCTCAGAATCCCCTTTTCTGCTTTGACAACACCCGTGACCTCATCCTGATGCATTGCCGAAATTAAAGACCACAGCTTTTTGCTGATGCCCTCCGGTACAGGCTGGGCTAGGGAGCAGAGGGACTGGACCCTACTTCTACCTGGTTTAGCCTGGGCATCTTTCTGTGAAAGCCGGCACCTGGCCACATGCCTCCACAGCGACTTTCGCTTAAGCAATGCCCCACAGTCTATACAGTGCAAAAACTCACTGGATTTAAATGGGAAATTTGGCTGTTTAGCTGGGACTAAAGTTCCAATGCCAGCCTTTAAAACCTCAAAATTGTGCTCACTGTTTCCACTATTCCTGATCAAATCAAACTGAAGTTTACGTGCTCTAGATTTCACAGGTAGAGCCAATGCTATGGCTACGTCACTTTCATTTCCATGTTTTCTAGTCAAATGACGGGACATTTTGTGGCAGGACATTGAACAGTAGAGGCAGAAGTGTCTCTTGCTGTAAACTCTGCCCCCATTTTTCTTCTTTTGCACCTGCATGATAACAATCTTATTTGCCTTTGGTTCGTCACTTTCCGAGTCTTGAAGAAAAGTGTTTTTGATTTTTCTTTTTCCATACTTTTTTACAGGTTTCTTCTTGACAGTTAAATCGTCAGAATCTGAGTCGACTTCATCAATTAGGGACTCTTGACTAAGCTGCACAAACAACAAATAATTTGTAATAATTCTATATAACAATTTGAAGTCATGACTTGTAGTCAACACTTACCAGTGGTTTGTAAGCGTGCGCTTCAGTGTGCTCCTCCATGATTTCTTGCAGCCTAATGAACCACACACTTGCACCTTTTCTAGCCTGACACCTGATTTCCTCTGTTGTGCTGCTCCATGATTGGCTCCAGCCTGCTGGACTGAAATTGCCCCAGTGTGCCCCTCCTTGATATTCCGCAACCCACCACCAGGGTTCCGACACATAACACACTTTTTTCAGGAAAGTAAACCTCCAGGGGTCCTTTCCATATTTTTACAGAGACTGCATAAGGACCGTTAGAAAAGCATTACCCATTGATTATTGAGCTTGGACCAGTGGGGTCCGGTGTTCGGGCCCCACCATGTAAAACCAGTCCCCATGACGTGAGTGGAATCTCAGGTTATGGAACCAACCAGGAGTTGAAAACAAGTGCACCCGCACGCATAAACACGAACGCACACAGGCACGCAGACACACAATGGCACACACAGGCGCGCACACAGGCACGCACGCACACACACTAAATGTACTACAAACTGAACAAGTATGTAATGCGCTAATGAGTCCAACAACCCAAAGCATTAGCATACAGCACTGGCTCCACACGGAGTCAAGGTGCGTTCACAAACGGGGGAAACCGTGGGAATTTTTAGTTTTTGGCGGAAAAAGTGCGGAAGATTCTCAAGATTAACATTATTACATTGCCGTCTTCCGAGGGGGGCAAGTGTATTTTTAGAGGTGGCAGTGGCCACCCTGGCTACCCCTCTGGCTCCGCCACTGTGGAAGGGCAGCTTGCGGATGAGCAGCTCGGTGGACTTCTGGTAGCGGCGAATCGCTCTCAGAGCCACGGTCCCGGGCCTGTAACGGTGAGGCTTCTTCACGCCGCCGGTGGCCGGGGCGCTCTTGCGGGCGGCTTTGGTGGCGAGCTGCTTCCTCTGAGCCTTTCCTCCGGTGGATTTACGGGCGGTCTGCTTGGTTCTGGCCATTTTGTCTGCTCTGGATCAGTGAGAGGTCTTGTAACAGGATGAGTATTGACCCCTTGCATGTGACGTCCCGGCCACGCCCACTCTCCATGACAGACGGCAGAAGTCTAACTGCGAGCCTACGGACACCTGACCAAAACAACCTGTTTCAGCGCATTACAGCCAAAACTGACATTTTGCAGTGCGGTTGATTATACTAACAGGCAAGGACATAAGCTTTTTTTATCTGATACCTGCTCGCCATGAAGACAGAAGACGACGATGGCCAGCGGCAATCAACCAAAAGGACTGGGACCCATCCAAGTACTCCCCAATATGCAGTGAACACTTTTTACAAGATAAAGCAATCACAAGTTTGTATTTATTTTATTTACATTAATGTGGAGCACAATGACACACGTCAAACGTGTCTCTTACTACTGTCCTGTATGTGCGCTGCAACATTGACATTTTTATCTTTTAAGTCAATTGCGTGTTTCACTATTTTCCTCTCCGTCAGTACGTATCATGTTTGGCTGTAGACAGAAAAGCCACAGAAAAGTGGACTATATCTAATGCTACCAGCAAAATGTACATATAAATCTGCTCCAGTGTGAGGCGATACATTGTTAACGATAATGATAAAGATCATGTAGGGTGAATTTGGGCAAAAATAGAGATTTTATTTAATCGATAAAATTGACTGGGGGAAGAAGGTACGGGTCAACATCCAGTTAGGCGATCCTTAACTTCTCCAAATACCACTCTTTGTGAGCCCTGACCTGATGTCCTACTTCCACCTATAACGTAATCGAACATGTGCTTGAAGCAGCCACTTCTCGATTTAGGAGAGGAAGCTCAGTTTTTAAGAGTTGTAGTCCGTTTTGCTCTCGCAGCAATGCTAGTTTCCAATACTTCCGCCGTAAGCTCATTCACAATCACGTGACTGGATGACGTTGATGCATTTGGTCAATAGGGTTTGAGGCTGTGGCTCTTTATACATGTCAGGGCAAAGCTGATTGGCTCTGAGGCGCTCGCGCTCGAAATTCAAACATAACTCCTCCCTTCGATTGATCACCTGAGAGGCTGAGCCTGTCGCTTCTTGACTGTTTGGAGCAAACACGTTTATCAAAAACTAAGATCACGAATACATTTGTTTATGAATGAATAATGGTGAGACTCTTTGGCCCAGCTTGATTTTATGTTCCAGAGCAACATGTTTGTGTGAGTGATGAGAAGAAGAGTGGCACCAGGCACAGAACGCTAACAACTAAAAGGTTCTGTTTATCTGTCCGGGGGCAGACGGCTGTGGGTGAAATGACCTGCATCACTCTGCAGATTTGAAACGAAATGACACCTGTCTGCCATCTACATGTTTTCGTGTTGTATTCTGGGATGTGTTCAGGTGGTCAGGGCTGCTGTTTCTCCAAAACAATGCATGCGGTTAAAGAACACCTCATATAGATTCTTCTCATATAGATTCTTACCAAATATGCTGAGTCTAATCTTCTCAAATCGACTTTCAGTAAAATGAATGATAATAATCTCTGTATTTGAGTCTTACAAATAAAAAGGCTCAGGCGTTCCATTGTGGCACAAAGAAATATTACAGACCGCATTCAAAATGCCATAAAACATTTCGATGCTTGCTTTTACAGAGAAGTGCCACTGCACTGCTGATTGTCAACACGATGGGCAATTGTGGGTCCAATTTAAATTGTTGAATTACTAAATCGTGACACCCCGTGTTCAGCCGAGTAAAGCTCAAAGCAACAACACACACGAGTTAAACCTAGATGTTTTAAATCTCTTTACTTCAAACATTTACCCCGTGCATGATTTGTATCTAAGAAATAAACATACTTTATCCTTGATGAACTGAATCTAATGTAATTCACAAGGTGCAAGTGCAAACATGCAGCAAGTTTAAAATATTTTGTTGTCGTTTGTTACAGACAGATTTTGACGATGACCTTCAAGAAGTCTGAGAGCATGTGATGAAGATCCTGGTGGTGCTCAGGCCAGTTGTGGACGTGTGGATCCTACTCCTAATCCTTCCTGTTCAAGGGCTGAGCTGATTATGCACCAGAGCCATGAAGCTGAAGAAAAATAACTGAAGTTAATCTCCTCCACTGCAAAAAGGAGGAGCATCTCATGACAAGGATAAGACCATAGACACAGACAGCAGAGGGCGCTGTTCAACTCAACTCAAAAACTTTATTGTCCCCAAGGGGACAATTGTTTGCATGTGGTGGAGCAATACAAATAGCAATAAAATACAGTTCTACTGTTCCAATCCTGTCTACCTGGATCATAGGACGGCACTAACACTAAAACAAAGTAGAAATTATTGTATGTTGACTAAAAATTTTGCCAAGTTCAAGAAATCCCAGAAAACAGGGTAGCATTGCACACTCAGCTCTGATGAACACTTTTATTTATTTATCCATGACGTTTTGGTTGTATGCCTTCATCAGATCACATTTTATTTTTCTTTTGACCACAAAATACTACTTTTTCCGCTTATCTACAGTATCTATGCGTCGCTTTTCATATGCCTGAACATTTATTTTGACCAAAAACAAAACCTTTTTGTATTTATCAAATGTCTCCATCCTTGTTCATAAATTTACCACGGTTATACGGATTTACTGACAAATATAATGTAATGTAAATAGAAGTAAGAGTATATGGTAGGAAATCGTAACTTTTGCTTTTGAACCCCTTTTCTGTACGTGTGCTGACAATGCAAGAATGAAACAAAGTCTTGATACAATCACAGATTTATTAAAAACAAAAGTAAGAAAAACTTTGCTTGTTTGTAATCTCACTTGTGGGAAGAGATTTTCAAACAAATATACAACTTAAGTACAAGCACAAAACAGAATGGCAACATGTGAAAAAGCAAAATACAGCACAGTAGCCCAGGAAGGACGTTTTAGCTTAGCTTGCTATCAATAGTTAAATGTAGCTAGCTCACCGTGTACAACAGACAATCAAACATTTACACGCGTAAACACATTTCAGTGAGAGCATTGGGCCAACGGGATACGTAGCTAACCAGTTATTTCCAGGATTACCACAGACTAGTCACAAATCAAGAGCGATCTCCCTGACACCTCGTTGTGCTGTTGAGCTGCCTTTGAATTCTTTCTTCGGCCTCAAGAGAGTAACGCGTGGACCTTGTCCACCGACCAGGACGTTGACTTTTACGGTTTTCTGTGCGATTCCATTTCTCTGGAGTGAGGAGGACGTGTTGTGGCCGTAGCAGAGCAGCCGGTTTTGAAGATGGCGTTTTTACCAAAGGGTCGGACGTCGCTTCCAGTGACGACACTGGTTGACCAATCAGTGTAAGGCAGTGGGCCGATGGAACCACTGTCGAGGTGGTACGAAAAAAGTACCCAAACCCTGACCCCAACCCAAGTGGAAATGCAAAAAAACCTTACCGTGCCGCACTGTTACTGTGGAAAAGTGGCATTTGTATGTTGTGGTCATCTGATGAAGACAAAGCCGAAACGTCAAATACATTGCTTTGTTCAAGAAGTGAAAACAAAAGGGTTAAACATCGATGTATAGGCTTCCATGGTCTTATTTTTATGTTTTGAGAGTATATTTGATTAAGAATTAACTTTATTATTAAAGTTTACCTTTGAATGCACTGGATATGGAAGAAAGTCCTAAGTGTCTCTAAAACAGTTGTTGTTTTTGTTTTACAATTTTTATTTTTTGATGTTTCTGCAGTACAGTGTTCATGGTTTTACACTGGTCCGGACCAGAGCAGAGAGGATTCATGGTTTTACACTGGTCCAGACCAGAGCAGAGAGGATTCATGGTTTTACACTGGTCCAGACCAGAGCAGAGAGGATTCATGGTTTTACACTGGTCCAGACCAGAGCTGATAGGATTCAGGGTCCGAAACAAGAGAATCAAGTGAGAATCCACTGGAGGAATGCAAAGTTTTTAAACAATACTAATGAAGCATTTAGGATTTTACTTTGGACCGGCGCCTGATTTTCTCCTACGGGGATCACTAAAGTATCTATCTATCTATCTTCCATCCATCCATCCATTTTCTACCCTTTAATCCATTTCTGGGTCAGGGGGGTGGCAGTCAGAGATGCCACCCAAATCTCATAGCACCAGCCCCTCACTGACCCTCTGCAGGTGGTGAGTCCACAGGAGGACGGCTGCTCTCTGAGTGTGAGCATAGCCTTGATCTTTCAGTGGGGGCTTTGGGCAAAGTGGGGTTAAGTGTCTTGCCCAAGGACACAACGACAGCAGTCATCAGTGGGAGTTGGTGGAGAAGGTGTAGAGGTGGGAAATGAACCCACAACCATCTGGCCTGAAGGCCAATGCTCTACCAACTGAGCGACTGTCGCCTCATCTATCTATCTTATGTTCCAAATCAGCATATACATGCATCAGCTCAACCTCCTGTTCAGATCGCTCCAAACAGAAAAGACGATGGAATATTCCAAGCCTACAGGGAAAATGCAGTCCCTAAGGTTCAGGAAATAATATTAAAGAACGAATGAGAACAATGGAAGAGGAAATGGGTAAAATAAAAAAAATGGTTCAATAAAAATAAACTATCATTAAATGTAAACAAAATAAAATGTGTGGTGTTTTTATATCAACACAGAGGTCCAGGTGTCAATAAAAAAGAACTGCAATTGAAGGAGTGCAAGAAATAATTGTTTTGAGAGTCAGGAGAGATTAAACGAAACCACATGTAAATTGTGAAAAAAGAAAAAAAAACACTCACTGTATTAAAATGCCCTTAGGCTGCTGTGGAAGTGCTGCAGTCCATCTCTACGAATGTTTATTTGTGCATGATTAAGAAAAGGGCAGGCAACATGAGATGTTTCCTTCTCTCTACTCACCACAATTATTTTAAATGCAACTGTAAAATGTGGTGTATTGTCCTGTCTTCAATTTAAATAAACAACATAAATAAACCCCTAAAAAATGATCTGGAGTGAGGTATTCTTCTTCCTGATTGGTTCTTACCCTCAGTGTTTACTTCAGGAAAGTGAATCCAAAGTGAACAGACATGAGTCCAACTCTTCTGTGGGCGTGGCTTCTGTTTTCGTCCAATCAGAGCTCTCCAGCTGTTCTTTATAAACTCATTCCAATCAATGCAGCTGTGTTTCTTCACCTCTGCCTGTGGATCGACTGACTGGGTCTTTTCTCTGGGAAACTGGTGAAATGGCAGCTCTTTGGATCCTGTGTCTCTTTTTCCTTGGAACAGCCCACGGTTCGTCAGATTGTTACATTTCATTGTGTTGAACAATTGCTAAATAGTTTTTGTTCACTAGTTGGCAGCTGTGATGAAAGCCAGAATGAAATCCATTATGGTGCAAAAGGTAACATTGGCATTATTTTATTTATGAATATATTTACATTGTATAGAATGAGTGTTAGCTGTTGCTGTAGGTTCTGAGTCCTCTGACACTAAACCCGTGAAGAATTCCGTGGTTCAGCACCTGGCTGCCAATGCTACACAGGGTGAGTTCATGCAGATTTGAAATTATTTTACATTAAAACTCAGCCAAAAACGTTCAGAAATGTCAAGATGTAACACTGTATAGCGGTGTTCAGCAGTAAACATGTGCTTCTCATGTCTTTGCAGAACAATTGATAAACAATGAAGTGGAGACGGGAGCAGAGCACGTGGTCAAGAAGCACATCTTGCAAATTGACCTAGTACATGATGAAGCTGAGGTGTGTAGACATCCTTCAACTCCACTTTACCCTTTTGAGCTTTGAGTATCACAAATATTCTAACGTTACTGCTTCCTTGGTCACAGCACTTTTAAGATATGAAATCCTTTCCTTTAAGGTTTAGCATGATCCTAATAGTTCTGTAAGGGGAGCATTATATTAAAACTATTTGACCCTTAAAATTAAGGCTGAAGGGCTGTTTCTTCATTAGTATAATGTACAGTATTGACACACAGAAAGTTGGTCTAAATTCACTGTTTTGTCTCGAAGAACGTGACGGCGCTCTCCGACCATGGCTCCACAAACGCGACGGCGCACTCCGACCAGGCCTCCACGAACGCCACGGCGCACTCCGACCAGGCCTCCACGAACGCGACGGCGCACTCCGACCAGGCCTCCACGAACGCGACGGCGCACTCCGACCAGGCCTCCACGAACGCGACGGCGCGCTCCGACCAGGCCTCCACGAACGCGACGGCGCGCTCCGACCAGGCCTCCACGAACGCGACGGCGAGCTCCGACCAGGCCTCCACGAACGCGACGGCGCGCTCCGACCAGGCCTCCACGAACGCGACGGCGCGCTCCGACCAGGCCTCCACGAACGCGACGGCGCGCTCCGACCAGGCCTCCACGAACGCGACGGCGCGCTCCGACCAGGCCTCCACGAACGCGACGGCGCGCTCCGACCAGGCCTCCACGAACGCCACGGCGCAGTCCGACCAGGCCTCCACGAACGCCACGGCGCAGTCCGACCAGGCCTCCACCGAACGCCACGGCGCAGTCCGACCAGGCCTCCACGAACGCCACGGCGCAGTCCGACCAGGCCTCCACGAACGCCACGGCGCAGTCCGACCAGGCCTCCACGAACGCCACGGCGCAGTCCGACCAGGCCTCCACGAACGCCACGGCGCAGTCCGACCAGCCTCCACGAACGCCACGGCGCAGTCCGACCAGGCCTCCACGAACGCCACGGCGCAGTCCGACCAGGCCTCCACGAACGCCACGGCGCAGTCCGACCAGGCCTCCACGAACGCCACGGCGCAGTCCGACCAGGCCTCCACGAACGCCACGGCGCAGTCCGACCAGGCCTCCACGAACGCCACGGCGCAGTCCGACCAGGCCTCCACGAACGCCACGGCGCAGTCCGACCAGGCCTCCACGAACGCCACGGCGCAGTCCGACCAGGCCTCCACGAACGCCACGGCGCAGTCCGACCAGGCCTCCACGAACGCCACGGCGCAGTCCGACCAGGCCTCCACGAACGCCACGGCGCAGTCCGACCAGGCCTCCACGAACGCCACGGCGCAGTCCGACCAGGCCTCCACGAACGCCACGGCGCAGTCCGACCAGGCCTCCACGAACGCCACGGCGCAGTCCGACCAGGCCTCCACGAACGCCACGGCGCAGTCCGACCGCGCGCGCCTGGTCGGAGTGCGCAGGCGTTCGTGGTGGCCTCCGCACCCCGACCAGGCCTCCACGAACGCGACGGCGCAGTCCGACCAGGCCTCCACGAACGCGACGGCGCAGTCCGACCAGGCCTCCACGAACGCGACGGCGCAGTCCGACCAGGCCTCCACGAACGCGACGGCGCAGTCCGACCAGGCCTCCACGAACGCGACGGCGCACTCCGACCAGGCCTCCACGAACGCGACGGCGCACTCCGACCAGGCCTCCAAGAACGCGACGGCGCACTCGTCTGAGGAAATGGTCAAACGGCAAAAACGTGAAACGTTCTTCAGACGAGCTAGTCGTTCCGCATTGAAGCTTTTGAATAAAATGTTTTACTAAATAATGAATTTACAGCAGTGTTCTTTTTTTCCCCACAATGTTGCTGTGGTTTCATACTTGGCTTATTTAATTAAAAGTACAGGGAACATGACTATTACATGCATTTGTAAGTAAAAACCATAATGTCATGGTTGCAAGAGAACCAGAAATTGGCTCAGGCTACACTGAACTTTGGGGCAGGGTGTATATTGCCACTCTACATCAAATCTCGTTTTGATGGCACTAAAACTCAGTAATTTCCCACTACATTTATTATCCCTACAAAACACCAGGTGCAGTAGCCCGGCTGGTGCAACGGAAACCTGAAGTATCGGCTCCCTCATATTGAAGCCCAGCTGAGGGAAGCTTGGGAAAACAGATGTTGCTGCAGTTCTTCATGGCCATAGTTAATCCTCACCTCCACCGTGTGATTTGCTGGAGACTGTCAGCGACAAAGACTAGTTACGGGGCAATGGACTAGTTAAACAAAGCTGAAGGGAATCTGTTTGGGTTGGCGTTACTCTGCTCTGCTGTAAAGTTCTGCGACTCAACGCTTAACTTACAGTTACTTTGAGGCTTTTCAGATCCTTCAACAGTTTGTTTGTTAAAGATTCATTATATAACGTTTCCGGTGTTGGGTTCACCACCTGCTTGTCACAACAGAGATCCTCCTGCTCCATCTACAACATTCCCCAGTTTTGCAAATGGCACAGGTGCGACTGTGCGAAAGCTAGGTACTAGCACCACGAGTGCACCACGTCATGAGATTTTATTAAACCTACACAGACATGGAAAGCGACACTGCAGTAACCACAAACCCTATAAACGACATTAGTCACCTCACCTGATGCCTGATACCATTTCAAAGGTAATCGTGCATGTGGGGATCAACGACATGAAGCTGCAGCAGTCCGAGGTCACAAAGAAGCATTTTATGGATCTATTCCGCCTCCTCCAGTCCTCCGGGTTGTGTGTTTTTATCTCTGGTCCAGTCCCGACTGTAAACCGGGGAGACTGCTTGTACAGTCGCGTTGTGGCGCTGAATATGTGGCTCCAGTCTGCATGCAGCACTTTTAACTTTGTTTTTGTGAACAACTTTGGCCTGTTCTGGAAGCGTCACGTGGCCTATCGTCCAGACGGTCTGCACCCGAACAGATACGGTACCAGTTTATTGATGGACTTTTTACGCCATGTTGTTCAGTGCTCCCTGAGGGGGGCGTGACTGTTTACATCCGAGGCCTCTCGGCCCCCACTACCACCTTCCTCCTCCACTCCAGCACCGGGTGAGTACTGTGGTGCAAACACTGACCTCTGTCCGTCTGGCAGTGTAATACCAGTCCTGCCACTGAACGGTGCTTACTCAGTCATGCATCTGGAACTTAACAAAGTAAAACAGAGTTCACTTTTTAAACCAATAGAGACTGTGTGTGTTCCTCGCACCGGCTCAGAAATGTATTTTAATTTGAATAAACACAAATATAACAGAAGGACAGCAGTTAGACGGTCCAACTCAGGAAATCTAATTCCAATTCTTTGTAGTCAATCAACTAAACCCACTGACACTGATATTATTTTTAACCTTGCTCTGCTTAATGTCAGATCACTATGCAATAAATCCTTTTTAATTAATAATTTTATCTGTTCTTATGATCTTGACTTTATGTTTATGACTGAAACTTGGCTTGACCATAATACAGAAAATGCAGTTTTAATAGAAACAACACCACCAAATTTCAAATTTGAATCAGAAATTCGAGAAAATAAAAGAGGAGGAGGCACAGCAGCAGTTTTTAAAGATTGTATTGTCTCCCATAGAGTACCTCTTGGGAAATGTTCCTCATTTGAGTATGTCTCTTTTAAAATAGAACAAAAACAATCTTCTATTCTTATTATTGTTGTGTGCAAGCCGCCACAGTCATGTCATAGTTTCACTGATCATTTCACCGAGTTGCTTTCAGTTGTGTGCACAGACTTTGATAGTTTAGTCGTCATAGGTGATTTTAATATACATGTAGATAACGTTAATGATAGATACGCGAAAGAGCTGAGCTCTGTGCTGGAAACCTTTGGTCTCACTCAGCATGTGAGTGGCCCCACCCATAGCAGAGGACACACTCTCGATCTGCTAATTACTAAAGGGGTTAATATCTCAAATGTAAATGTGGCCAATGTTGCTCTGTCAGATCATTTCTGTGTATTTTTTGATATGTGTCTCAATAGTAAAGCACGAGCTGAATCCTCAATTGTTAGAAGAAGAAGACACATAAACAAAAATACAGGTGAACTTTTCATGGGGATGATAAACTTTGATAACACGTTGTGTTCTACTGTGGATGAATTACTTAACTCTGTCACCTCTAGTGTTTTGGATGTTCTGGACACGATTGCTCCTGTAAAGGTCAAAATTGTTACAAATAAGCAAAAGGCGCCATGGACAAAAGCAGACTCTGTCAGGGCACAGAAGAGAGAGTGCCGGAGAGCCGAGCGGAAGTGGCGAAAGTCAAATCTCCAAGTTGACCATGAGATCTTCAAAGATGCATTGTGCAAGTTCAACAGTGTGCTACGTAGAACGAGGGAAACTTATTTTTCCGAAACAATCGAAGGTTGCAGTAACAATCTACGCGTTCTGTTCTCAACAGTAAATAAATTGACAAATCCCCCTGTTAAGATGCCATCAGAGCTTACCTCCAAAACCAAATGTAATGAGTTTGCAGAGTTTTTTAATGACAAAGTCCAAGGCATCAAAAATGCCATCACCTCCACAGTAGAAATTACAATCCAACAGCCAGTGAAGCTTTTTGGGCTGACACACTTTACACCAGTACAAAATGAAACTGTCCACATGATAATTACAAGTCTGAGTTCTTCTACATGTAGCCTGGATGTATTACCTCCTAGATTTCTTAAATCTGTTCTGAGCAGTCTTTTACCTTCACTCACGCATATAGTAAATATGTCTCTTGAATCTGGAACATTCCCAATGGCCCTGAAAACGGCAGTCATCAGACCCCTCCTAAAAAAGAGGAGTCTGGATGCCTTGGCACTTAAAAGTTATCGGCCCATTTCAAATCTGCCTTTCATGGGTAAAATTCTAGAAAAAGCTGTCTATCAACAACTTACAGAATTTTTAATAATCAATCACTCTTTTGATATGTTCCAGTCTGGTTTTAGACCCCACCACAGCACAGAGACCGCTCTAGTGAAGGTAACAAATGACATCAGACTTAACACTGACGCAGGAAAAGTCTCAGTTCTTATCCTGTTAGATTTAAGTGCTGCTTTCGACACTGTCGATCATGGTATCCTCATTCAGAGACTTGAGGACTGGGTTGGTGTTTCTGGAACAGCCCTAAGCTGGTTTATATCCTACCTACAAGACAGAAAGTATTTTGTGGAGATCGGAAACTGTATCTCAGACCATCTGGCCCTAACCTGCGGAGTGCCACAGGGCTCAATCCTGGGGCCTCTCCTGTTTAATATTTACATGCTGCCTCTGGGTAGGTTAATACACAGTAATAACGTGTCCTATCACAATTATGCTGACGATACTCAGGTCTATGTGTCCCTGACAGCAGGAGAACATGGACCAGTGGACTCGCTCCTTCACTGTATCCAACAAATCAGTGATTGGATGCAAAATAACTTTCTCCAGCTAAACACAGAAAAAACTGAAATTATTGTTTTCGGACCTCAAAAACAAAGAGAGAGCGTTATCTGCCACCTCCAGTCTCTCTCCCTAAAACCCTCAACTCAGGTCAGAAATCTAGGAGTAATAATGGACTCAGACTTAAATTTCAATAGCCACATATCATCTGTGACATCATCAGCTTACTTCCACCTAAGAAACATTGCTAAAATTAAAAACATTGTGTCTAAAGCAGACTTGGAGATTCTTATCCACGCATTTGTCTCCAGTCGATTGGACTACTGCAATGGCTTGTTCACAGGTCTCTCTAAACAAGCGGTAAAACAGCTGCAGTACATCCAAAATGCTGCAGCTCGAGTCCTGACTAGAACCAGGAAGTACGACCACATTAGTCCGGTCCTCAGGTCTCTGCACTGGCTTCCTGTGGCTCAGAGAATAGATTTTAAAGTAGCTTTACTTGTGTACAAGTCTCTCCATGGCCTCGCGCACCAGGGTACATCCGCGACATGTTGGTGCCATATGAACCAACTCGGGCTCTGAGGAGCACAGGGACTGGACTTCTGTTAGTGCCAAGAGTCGGAACTAGACATGGGGAGGCTGCGTTTCAGATTCATGCAGCTAGAGTCTGGAACCGTCTTCCCGAGAGTGTGAGACAGGCGTCTACTCTAGCAGTTTTTAAAACTGAACTGAAAACAGTTCTTTTTAGCTGTGCATACAAGTGAATGATTTTATATTTGTTTTTATCTTTAATCTTTTTAATGCGCTATGATTATTTATGATTATTTATGATTGTAATCACTTGTGTGATTTTAATGTTTTACGGTTTTTAACTACTTGTGTGATTTTATATATCTTGTGCTCTTAATCTGTCTTTTTATGTTTACTTAAATTCTAATGTTTGATGATTTATGCATGATGTTATATGGGTTGTGAGGCGCTTTGCGTTGCCTTGTGTAGGAAAGGCGCTCTATAAATAAACGTTGATTGATTGACTACAGCTCTGCTGCGACGGTGATCAGGCACAGCCTTCCAGCATGGAAGTACCTAGTAAGCTCGCGGCTGGGCTGGTCTCACCACTGCTTTAATGTGATCTGATCCCATTTCACCCAGAAAGTTTTTGTATAGCACAGTTCATTCAGACGGCAACTCCATGTGTTGAATAAAAACCACCACACAAGACAGAGCATAAACACATAAAAAAGAGAAGATACAATCCCTCAGTGGGACTGGAGAAGAGACTTTGGTCAAAACTTGGATTGAGGAGCAGTGTGATTTTAGTCCCTGCCACGGAACACTATGAGCTCTATACTCATCGGATACTCGAGGGTTCATGGGAGTTCGCCCAACCCGTCCACATGTGCTTTGTGGATTTGGAGAAGGCGTTTGACCATGTTCCCCGGGGTGTCCTTTTGGGGGTTCTCCGGGAGTATGGGATTCGGAGCCTGAGCTGTGTTCGCTTTGTCGACAGTAAGTCAGACCTGTTCCCGGTGCATGTTGGCCTCCACCAAGGCTGCCCTTTGTCACTGGTTCTGTTCACCGTCTTTATGGACAGAATTTCTAGGCGCCGGTTCGGGGACCACATGGTTTCATGTCTGTTTGCGAATGATGTCCTGTTGGCTCCAACGAACCAGGACCTGCAACATAGCCTGGGACGGTTTGCGGCTGGGATGAGAATCAGCTCCTCCAAATCAGAGGCCATGGTGCTCGACCGGAAAAAAGTGCCACCTCTCCAGGTGGGCGGAGAGATCCTTCCTCAAGTGGAGCAGTTCAAGTATCTCGGGGTCTTGTTCACGAGTGAGGGAAGATTGGATATTGAGATTGAAGGAGGATCGGTGCAGTGTGCGCTGTGATGCGGTCGCTGTATCGGACCTTTTTGGTTAAGAGGGAGCTGAGCCGAAAGGCAAAGCTCTCGATTTATCGGTCAATCTTCGGTCCCTCCCTCACCTCTGGTCTTGAGCTTTGGGTAATGACCGGAAGAACCAGCTAGCGGATACAAGCGGTCGAAATGAGTTTCCTCTGCAGAGTGGCTGAGCACTCCCTAAGATATAGAGTGAGGAGCTCAGTCACACGGGAGTAGCTCGGAGTAGAGCCGCTGCTTTTCCACGTCGAGAGGAACCAGTTGAGGTGGCTCGGCCATCTGTTCAGGATGCCTCCTGGACGCCTCCCTGGGGAGGTGTTCTGGGAACGTCCAACCGCGAGGAGGCTCCGGGGAAGGCCCAGGACACGATGGAGGGACTATTGCTGCTTTTCCATAGTCAAGGTATGGCACGGCACAGCGCGGCCGAGTCTGGGTGCTTTTCCATAAAAAATGGAACCTCCAAGTTTCTCCTCAGCGTGGGAGGGGTTGTCAAACCATGTAATTTATGCGCGACGTGTAACTAGTAACATTGGTCTGATGCATCACTTTTTGTCATTTGAAATTAAATGTTTTTATTTTGAGTTCAATACATAACTTAATTATTTAAAATACATGTATATTGTAAATCTAAGTATCAACTCGAAAAGGAGAGAGAAGTAAAAAAGGTATATATGATAAAAATCATATGCCTAAACATCTATTTTTTTCCCCTTGTGTTTTTATCAAAAATAAAACCTTTTTGTATTTAGCAAATATGTCTCCATCCTCGTTCATAAATTAACCACGGTATATACGGATTTACTGACAAACATAATGTATGTAATGTAAATAGAAGAATAAGTTTGGTAGGAAATCGTAACTTTTGAACCCCTTTTATGCATGTGTACACTACAGACAAATTAATGAAACAAAGTCTTGATACGTACTTGATACGATCACAGATTTATTAAAAACAAAAGTAAAGTGCAAAACCAACAATTTACAAAGTCCAAAGTACGTTTGAGACCAGGTCCCAAATATGAAGTACTCCGGTCACTCATTGCTCGTTTGTAATCTCCTCACTTGTGGGAAGGGATTCTCGAACAAATAAATATACACACAACTTAAGTACAAGCACAAAACAGAATGGCAAAACGTGAAATAGCAAAATCCAGCACACTAGTGCAGGAAGGACATTTTAGATTAGATTGCTATCGATAGCTAAATGTTGCTAGCTCACTATGTACAACCGACTATTGTTGTATCTTCCCCTCAGCAAAAGATGGGGTTTCCCGCACAAACTATGTAGTGTTGGAGAAGGAATGCACTTTGAGTTATGTATTAAAGAAAGAGTTTAATGGCATAATCAGAATACATCAAGTCAAATTCAAGCTTACCGCTTTCAGCCTGGGTCAGCTCCGAAAATGAGGATGGTAAGAATGACAAAGAACACACTAAGCACAGAGCTCTTATGGATGCGCTATGGCAGGATGTACAGTAATAAATACTGTACACGTCATTCAATAATATTGTAGACTAGTCCTGGTTAATCTACATATCTCTGAGTCTGTCTTCCCTGAGGGTCTCTCTACTGGCTCTTATTGTCCTTCCAGATGTCCACAGCCCATTGATCCCAGAGAAGGGTCAGTAGAGTCAGCTGTCTCTCCAATTGGGCCCAAATGTTCTAAACACTATTTTATACATACTGAAGATACATGAATATGTGTATGGGTTATAATAGCAGATACTACACTATCAAACATTTTGGGCCAATGGGACACGTAGCTAACCAGTTATTTCCAGGATTACCACAGACATAAGTCACAAATCAAGAGCTGGGCAATCTCCCTGAAAACCTTGTTCCGTGTTGTGCGTTCGAGCTGCCTTTGAATTCTTTCTTCGGCCTAAAGAGAGTAACGTGGACCTCCTCGACCGACCAGAACGCTGACTGTTGGAGCTTTCTGTGTGATTCCATTTCTCTGGAGTGAGGAATACGTTATTAAAATAGATCCATGGGAGGACATATTGAAGCAGAGAAGCCGTTTTTAAAGATGGCAGGGATTGGGTTGTTTTTAACATAGGGTTCATAGGGTTTATTTATACAACAATCAAAACGGTTAAATAAGTAAGTAATGTTTATTTATATAGCGCATTTTATAGACCAAGGTCACCCAAAGCGCTTTACAATGTTCAGAGTTCAGATATTGTTCCAATCATTCCACACACAGTGATGACGGAAGCAAGACGCAAAACACACTGGACCATCAGCTCCAATTAACACCATCCATTCACTCTCTCATTTACATTCATACCTATTGTGCATGTTTTTAGTGGTAGGGGAAACCAGAGCACCTGGAGGAAACCTACGCAGACACGGGGAGAACATGCAAACTCCACTCAGAAAGAACCTGTTCCAACCGGGATTCGAACCCAGGACCTTCTTGCTTAGAGGGGAGAGTGCTATCCACTTGCTGAGTGGCTGAGTATCCACCGTGCCAAGGAGAGTGGACAGCACTCAGTCAATTAAAATGATCGTATCAAACTACATTCTCTCATTGTGATGTTTAAAGCCAAATTCTCTTTCTGCAGAATCTGTACAAAATCTTTTTCTCTCTCAAATCCAACCAGGGCAGAATGAAACAACACTTCTCTGTCCCTTTGGCCAGAACCAGAAACACATGGGAAAATTAACGGCTGGAGTCAAACTGTGGAATCAACTCTAATATGAAATAAAAAGTTGTGCAAACATAATCATTTAGCAATAAACAGACATTAAGAAAAGGCAGGCAACATGATATGTTTCCTTCTCTCTACTCACCACAATTATTTGAAATGCAACTGTAAAATGTGGTGTATTGTCATGTCTTCAATTTAAATAAACAACATAAATAAACCCCTAAAAATGTTCTGGAGTGAGGTATTCTTCTTCCTGATTGGTTCTTCTCCTCAGTGTTTACTTCAGGAAAGTGAATCCAAAGTGAACAGACATGAGTCCAACTCTTCTGTGGGCGTGGCTTCTGTTTTCGTCCAATCAGAGCTCTCCAGCTGTTCTTTATAAACTCATGCCAATCAATGCAGCTGTGTTTCTTCACCTCTGCCTGTGGATCGACTGACTGGGTCTTTTCTCTGGGAAACTGGTGAAATGGCAGCTCTTTGGATCCTGTGTCTCTTTTTCCTTGGAACAGCCCACGGTTCGTCAGATTGTTACATTTCATTGTGTTGAGCAATTGCTAAATAAATAGTTTTTGTTCATTAGTTGGCAGCTGTGATGAAAGCCAGAATGAAATCCATTATGGTGCAAAAGGTAACATTGGCATTATTTTATTTATGAATATATTTACATTGTATAGAATGAGTGTTAGCTGTTGCTGTAGGTTCTGAGTCCTCTGACACTAAACCCGTGAAGAATTCCGTGGTTCAGCACCTGGCTGCCAATGCTACACAGGGTGAGTTCATGCAGATTTGAAATTATTTTACATTAAAACTCAGCCAAAAACGTTCAGAAATGTAAAGATGTAAAACTGTATAGCGGTGTTCAGCAGTAAACATGTGCTTCTCATGTCTTTGCAGAACAATTGATAAACAATGAAGTGGAAACGGGAGCAGAGCACGTGGTCAAGAAGCACATCTTGCAAATTGACCTAGTACATGATGAAGCTGAGGTGTGTAGACATCCTTCAACTCTACTTTACCCTTTGAGCTTTGAGTATCACAAATATTCTAACGTTGCTGCTTCCTTGGTCACAGCACTTTTAAGATATGAAATCCTTTCCTTTAAGGTTTAGCATGATCCTAATAGTTCTGTAAGGGGAGCATTATATTAAAACTATTTGACCCTTAAAATTAAGGCTGAAGGGCTGTTTCTTCATTAGTATAATGTACAGTATTGACACACAGAAAGTTGGTCTAAATTCACTGTTTTGTCTCGAAGAACGTGACGGCGCTCTCCGACTCTGCCTCCACGAACGTGACGGCGCTCTCCGACTCTGCCTCCACGAACGTGACGGCGCTCTCCGACCAGGCCTCCACGAACGCCACGGCGCACTCCGACCAGGCCTCCACGAACGCCACGGCGCAATCCGACCAGGCCTCCACGAACGCCACGGCGCACTCCGACCAGGCCTCCACAAACGCCACGGCGCACTCCGACCAGGCCTCCACGAACGCCACGGCGCACTCCGACCAGGCCTCCACGAACGCCACGGCGCACTCCGACCAGGCCTCCACGAACGCCACGGCGCACTCCGACCAGGCCTCCACAAACGCCACGGCCTCCACGAACGCCACGGCGTCCGCCCGTGCGCGCCTGGTCGTAGTAGGCAGGCGTTCGTGGTGGCCTCCGCACCCCGACCAGGCCTCCACGAACGCGACGGCGCAGTCCGACCAGGCCTCCACGAACGCGACGGCGCAGTCCGACCAGGCCTCCACAAACGCGACGGCGCAGTCCGACCAGGCCTCCACAAACGCCACGGCATCCGCCCGCGCGCGCCTGGTCGGAGTGCGCAGGCGTTCGTGGTGGCCTCCGCACCCCGACCAGGCCTCCACGAACGCCACGGCGCACTCCGACCAGGCCTCCACGAACGCCACGGCGCACTCCGACCAGGCCTCCACGAACGCCACGGCGCACTCCGACCAGGCCTCCACGAACGCCACGGCGCACTCCGACCAGGCCTCCACGAACGCCACGGCGCACTCCGACCAGGCCTCCACGAACGCGACGGCGCTCTCCGACTCTGCCTCCACGAACGCGACGGCGCTCTCCGACTCTGCCTCCACGAACGCGACGGCGCTCTCCGACTCTGCCTCCACGAACGCGACGGCGCTCTCCGACTCTGCCTCCACGAACGCGACGGCGCTCTCCGACTCTGCCTCCACGAACGCGACGGCGCTCTCCGACTCTGCCTCCACGAACGCGACGGCGCTCTCCGACTCTGCCTCCACGAACGCGACGGCGCTCTCCGACCAGGCCTCCAAGAACGCGACGGCGCTCTCCGACCAGGCCTCCAAGAACGCGACGGCGCACTCCGACTCTGCCTCCACGAACGCGACGGCGCTCTCCGACCAGGCCTCCAAGAACGCGACGGTGCACTCGTCTGAGGAAATGGTCAAACGGCAAAAACGTGAAACGTTCTTCAGACGAGCTAGTCGTTCCGCATTGAAGCTTTTGAATAAAATGTTTTACTAAATAATGAATTTACAGCAGTGTTCTTTTTTTCCCCACAATGTTGCTGTGGTTTCATACTTATTTAATTAAAAGTACAGGGAACGTGACTATTACATGCATTTGTAAGTAAAAACCATAATGTCATGGTTGCAAGAGAACCAGAAATTGGCTCAGGCTACACTGAACTTTGGGGCAGGGTGTATATTGCCACTCTACATCAAATCTCGTTTTGATGGCACTAAAACTCAGTAATTTCCCACTACATTTATTATCCCTACAAAACACCAGGTGCAGTAGCCCGGCTGGTGCAACGGAAACCTGAAGTATCGGCTCCCTCATATTGAAGCCCCAGCTGAGGGAAACTTCAGCTGGGCTGCTGCACAGATGTTGCTGCAGTTCTTCATGGCCATAGTTAATCCTCACCTCCACCGTGTGATTTGCTGGAGACTGTCAGGGACAAAGACTACAGCTCTGCTGCGACGGTGATCAGGCACAGCCTTCCAGCATGGAAGTACCTAGTAAGCTCGGGGCTGGGCTGGTCTCACCACTGCTTTAATGTGATCTGATCCCATTTCACCCAGAAAGTTTTTGTATAGCACAGTTCATTCAGACGGCAACTCCATGTGAAGAATAAAAACCACCACACAAGACAGAGCATAAACACATAAAAGAGAAGATACAATCCCTCAGTGGGACTGGAGAAGAGACTTTGGTCAAAACTTGGATTGAGGAGCAGTGTGATTTTAGTCCCTGCCACGGAACACTAGACCAGCTCTATACTCATCGGATACTCGAGGGTTCATGGGAGTTCGCCCAACCTGTCCACATGTGCTTTGTGGATTTGGAGAAGGCGTTTGACCATGTTCCCCGGGGTGTCCTTTTGGGGGTTCTCCGGGAGTATGGGATTCGGAGCCTGAGCTGTGTTCGCTTTGCCGACAGTAAGTCAGACCTGTTCCCGGTGCATGTTGGCCTCCACCAAGGCTGCCCTTTGTCACTGGTTCTGTTCACCGTCTTTATGGACAGAATTTCTAGGCGCCGGTTCGGGGACCACATGGTTTCATGTCTGTTTGCGAATGATGTCCTGTTGGCTCCAACGAACCAGGACCTGCAACATAGCCTGGGACGGTTTGCGGCTGGGATGAGAATCGGCTCCTCCAAATCCGAGGCCATGGTGCTCGACCGGAAAAAAATGCCACCTCTCCAGGTGGGCGGAGAGGTCCTTCCTCAAGTGGAGCAGTTCAAGTATCTCGGGGTCTTGTTCACGGGTGAGGGAAGATTGGATCTTGAGATTGAAGGAGGATCGGTGCAGTGTGCGCTGTGATGCGGTCGCTGTATCGGACCTTTTTGGTTAAGAGGGAGCTGAGCCGAAAGGCAAAGCTCTCGATTTATCGGTCAATCTTCGGTCCCTCCCTCACCTCTGGTCTTGAGCTTTGGGTAATGACCGAAAGAACCAGCTAGTGGATACAAGCGGTCGAAATGAGTTTCCTCTGCAGAGTGGCTGGGCACTCCCTAAGATATAGAGTGAGGAGCTCAGTCACACGGGAGTAGCTCGGAGTAGAGCCGCTGCTTTTCCACGTCGAGAGGAACCAGTTGAGGTGGCTCGGCCATCTGTTCAGGATGCCTCCTGGACGCCTCCCTGGGGAGGTGTTCTGGGAACGTCCAACCGCGAGGAGGCTCCGGGGAAGACCCAGGACACGATGGAGGGACTATTGCTGCTTTTCCATAGTCAAGGTATGGCACGGCACAGCTCGGCCGAGTCTGGGTGCTTTTCCATAAAAAATGGAACCTCCAAGTTTCTCCTCAGCGTGGGAGGGGTTGTCAAACCATGTAATTTATGCGCAACGTGTAACTAGTAACATTGGTCTGATGCATCACTTTTTGTCATTTGAAATTAAATGTTTTTATTTTGAGTTCAATACATAACTTAATTATTTAAAATACATGTATATTGTAAATCTAAGTATCAACTCGAAAAGGAGAGAGAAGTAAAAAAGGTATATATGATAAAAATCATATGCCTAAACATCTATTTTTTTCCCCTTGTGTTTTTATCAAAAATAAAACCTTTTTGTATTTAGCAAATATGTCTCCATCCTCGTTCATAAATTAACCACGGTATATACGGATTTACTGACAAACATAATGTATGTAATGTAAATAGAAGTATACGTTTGGTAGGAAATCGTAACATTTGAACCCCTTTTATGCATGTGTACACTACAGACAAATTAATGAAACAAAGTCTTGATATGTACTTGATACAATCACAGATTTATTAAAAACAAAAGTAAAGTGCAAAACCAACAATTTACAAAGTCCAAAGTACGTTTGAGACCAGGTCCCAAATATGAAGTACTCCGGTCACTCATTGCTCGTTTGTAATCTCCTCACTTGTGGGAAGGGATTCTCGAACAAATAAATATACACACAACTTAAGTACAAGCACAAAACAGAATGGCAAAACGTGAAATAGCAAAATACAGCACACTAGCGCAGGAAGGACATTTTAGATTAGATTGCTATCGATAGCTAAATGTTGCTAGCTCACTATGTACAACAGACTATTGTTGTATCTTCCCCTCAGCAAAAGATGGGGTTTCCCGCACAAACTATGTAGTGTTGGAGAAGGAATGCACTTTGAGTTATGTATTAAAGAAAGAGTTTAATGGCATAATCAGAATACATCAAGTCAAATTCAGGCTTACCGCTTTCAGCCTGTGTCAGCTCCGAAAATGAGGATGGTAAGAATGACAAAGAACACACTAAGCACAGAGCTCTTATGGATGCGCTATGGCAGGATGTACAGCAATAAATACTGTACACGTCATTCAATAATATTGTAGACTAGTCCTGGTTAATCTCCATATCTCTGAGTCTGTCTTCCCTGAGGGTCTCTTGTTGCATAATTAAAATGTTGTATACTAATGATTTTGAAAATAGGCCCTCTGAAGAAGGTGCACGGGGAAAAGCCCCAAGGACAAAGGAATATGCACTCAGGAATCATAGAGATGACCAGCTTTCAAAACGGGACAAATTATTAACTCCAGGAATAAACAAATGCTCTCTGGACCCCACTCTGGACGAGGGCTAAACAGACAACATGACTACCCAACCCATGACTCTGGACCAACTGAGGCCCAACCTGAAACATGGCTGGCGACCCCCCTGGGCGCACATCAAACATGCTACCCGACCACACGACGTACGGTACTCTAAGTCTGGGCCTTCCGCATATGCTGCGACACAATGGCCATCGACCCGCAATGGGAACGCCCCGGGGACCTCAATCAGGTAGACAACCCCAAGGGGCGGACTTATAAGGAGCGCGACGCCCATTACACGCCCCCTATCGGTCGAGACCCGCTCGGACCATCCGACCGTGACTTTGACCGCATAGCCAGACACATAAACCGCTTTGACCCCCGGCCCGGCATGCCTACGAACGCCCGATCATACCTCCGCGACGTTGACTTCCACACTGACCGCATACCAAACGCATCTCAAAGTGACAAAATATTCTTGATTAGACTCACGTCCAATAGAGAAGTGAACGACTTCATCGAAAGGCAACCAAAGGCCATAAAACATGACTACAATGAGCTCTGCAAAGCCATCCTGGCAGAATACTCAGACTACGGTGCCTCCGGGACCCTCACGGCAGCTATGGCAGTCAAACAAACTCACAACGAGCTTGCGGACTGCTACTACCACAGGTTGAGACAGGCCTACTTCGGCAACCAAAACTACGAAGGGATGGAGGAAGATAAGAATTTCAAGGCCCTGTACATCCAAAACCTCCACCCCCAACCTTAGCCAACTACTAGGTGTGTACGCCTGCCCCCTTACACAGGACATACAACAACTGAAGACCCTTAGTGGCAAGGGCACAGAGCAAACACTTACTCAAACCACAAGTGAAGCCACAAAACCAGGCTACAGTGTACAGTGTGGGACAAACACATGGAACTTGAAGGCGCGCCAACCACCCAAAAACAAAAATGGGGGACAGATCGAAGGCCCCAAAGCAATAACCAGCGACGCACAGACCCGAAGAACAGACAATGGCACGACCAAAAGTCCACGCCATTCGACGAGAACCGCAACGCCCAGCCGGACGGGAAAGACCGCGCACCGCAGCTATAAATAAAAGCAACCTTTCCAGGGAAGAACAATCCTTCCTCCGCGCACTCCTGCGCAAAGCCAGAGAAAAAAGGCCAGACACTGCTGACGTGTTCGCAGTGTCCGTGTCGGATGAGACCAATGACGACTATCCCTACCATTTGAACGACGACCTTAGCGTGCAACAGTCGGAGGACACCTACTTCGACCCACACGTCCTTCGGGACCTCCAGGACAAGGTAAACAAAGAACCCCGAGACTCACACGCACAGAATGAGAACGCCCACTACGACCAGAGGGACGTCCATGGTGATACGGGTAAACTCCATCACAGACTCACGAATGGGAGTGCCCCTCGACGATCAACTGCGACCCACCGTTCCACCAGTTCATTGGCGATCTACAACAAAAAGGTACCTACGGGAAACTCTACTTGCCCGTGACGCTTGAGGACCAATGGGAACACAAAGCGCTCGTGGACACAGCTGCCGATATCAGCCTGATTGCCGACTATCTCTTTGGTAAGTTACAGTCCCTGGCCAGAGAAGCCCACAGAGACCTAAAAACACAGCCATGCGACTTGGAAATTCGACCCTATTCCCAGGTAAACACGACCATACGTAAAATGGCGCTGATGCGACTGACCGTGGGCCCCATGACACTAGTCCACCCGGTCTACATCTCCCCATTCAACGCGCATCCACTCCTACTGGGCCAGGACCTCCTAAATCGGTTAAAACCCATAATAGACTTCCAACCGTCTAAAGATCTGGGCACAAGTCCGGGAGCCCTTACCCATCCCACGCCCACTGGGCGAGAACCACTGCTACTTCATAGAAGCGCCGCCTGCAGACGGCCTACAGCCCGCCGCGGCACAAACCAACACCGGTCAAGGAACGCCCACAATCTGCGCGATCGGTCGGGCAAACGCCACTAAAATGGACCCGACGCCGCGCCCACGCGCAAAACCCCCGACTTTGACGGGTTGGACCTAGCCTCCCTCCGATACACGGACCCCACACTAAAACGCCCCAGCGACGTCACGACCAACACGACGCTCAAAATCTTCGGGCGTGATAAAGACAAACGGCCAATACGCCATGGGCTGTTAGTTTCTGCTTCCGATGCACTCACTTCGTCGGTACTCGTGGTGCCTCGAAGCATGAGGGGGGTGATGTTTGCTCACGCCCATGACGCACCTACCGCGGAACACAGAGGTATAAAACAACACACGCCAGGCACTACAACAGGTAGAAAGGACGGACCGGACGGTGACTGAAATACTAAGGTACGTATCCCCAAACCAGAGTGACTGGAACGTGAAACTCCCCCGGCTCCTGAGGGCAAACCAATACAGGACTGACCCGCAGGACCACCTGGAACAGACGTTCACATTTACACAGAAGAAACTGGGAGACAGCGCCGAAGGACGCAAAGCCTATTACGACTAAAAGGCGTCTCGCAACGAGCTCCAGGTCAAAAACCAGGTATTACACCTTTACACATTCCCCAGGACAAGTGGGGACCGGCCCCACCAGACTACGCCGGAAACTGCTACCCCGCTGGTCAGGACCATACAGGGTGGGAAACAAACTCTCAACCGCAGTGCACCAGATTGAGGTCACAAAAGGTAGGAGAGAACCCACCCTCAAATGGGTTCGTCACAACCAAACCAAACCACACAAACAAAGCCCCATGGGACAAGTAGGGCACATTACAAACCCCAGTTAGGAACACACCACGTGACCTCAAACACTATTAGTCCAGCACCCACTACCCTCTTCTCGGCTGCACTAATCGAATTTCTCTCTCTCTCTGCCTAACCCCTAACAGTTGTTTCACACTTTGCAGAACATGTGGCCCACTCTCCTCCTTGTGCTGACCTGCATACTGTGCCTCGGCACCCCAGAAATTATTGAGACCGGACCAGCCTCCGGGATCGTTTTAAAGGAACAACCCGGACTCCTCATCATGGATGTCCGACTCCACACACAGCGAATCTTCGTCAGACTCAACCCTAGTGAGGTCTGCCGCAAGAACCTGCCCTCTAAAGTCACACTCAAAGACTGGGCGGGCGCCCGCTGGACCCAGACGGTCGTGGAGCACGCAGAGGCAGACATACAGCACATGCTGACACAGCTAGAGAAGTTCACGATCACTAGGACAGAGCTCAGTGCCCCTCGCCCCAGACCCAAACGATTTATTGGGGCTCTCCTCGGCGCAGCATCCGCCCTGGGCACCGTCTTTAGCCTGGGGATGTCCACGCTAAACGCCATTAGCCTATCCTCCCTCAGACGCCACCAGCTAGAAATGGCCTCTGAACTTGAGGACGTCAAAACCAGACTTGACCAGCAACAGAACGACGTGGTGACCTTGGGAAAATCCCTGAAAGGAACCATGCTAGTACTTAACACACATGAGGTCGCGATTAAACGCACCTCCGCTGCGGTTAACCAACTCTTAGACGTTCTCCAAGTAGACTACGCCCACACTCAGCTGACCACCCAACTGATGGATGACATGCTACGTCACCTCAGCTCCTCGGTCGAAAACCTAGCCATGGGCCGTATCCCGCCATACCTCGTGCCGCTGTCGCTAGTTGAGGACATCCTAGCCGTAGCCACACGGGACGCCGTAACCTCCATGCAAGCCCACTTGGCGTACACGCTAGGCGCGGCAGTCCCCATCTACGTCAATCCACTGGACCGCGAGGTAGCCTTCCTAGTCACCCTACCGATAGTTCCCGGCGATAAAATCTACCGACTAAAAGGGATCACTAACCTAGGGACCTGGAAGGACAATGTCCACGTCAGAGTCCAGACGCCAGACATAGTAGCCTACCACGACAGCAACCCAAACTTTACCTAACGCCGAATCTAAGGATGTGTACCCTCACCAAGGACATCCATTACCTCTGTCCCAGTAAACCTTTCGTCAGGGACAGCACAGATGGCATCTGCGGCCTGAGGCCCATGACTCCAGGGAGTCGATGCCCCGCAACGGTCACCTCTCGAAACCAGGTGACCGAAACCAGAGCAGAGATCGTAGGGGCAAGATGGCTAGTGAACACTCCCCTTAGAACGGCGACCCTGACCTATGACAAACATGACACCTCGTCCCGAGTAAACCTCCCGGATGAAACCTTCTGGGTCGACGTCCCAGCCGACGCTATCCTACACGTAGGCGACCTAGCATTATACCACTTGTATCCAAACCAGTACGAGGCAGAGGTCGAGGTACCAGAGTTCTTTGAGAAGAAGGACTTGGAACTTCAACCCTCCACCCTCGTCCAAGCCACCTACGAGGGGGCAAAAACCGTTGACGTTACGGCCGTAGACAACCTCCTTCAAGAGATTGCCAAGCGGCCGACCATCAACCACCAACCAGTAACCTACTCATGGGCAGCCCCCGATACGGTCTTGGCCACCGCAGTAGGACTCGGGTATGGCCTGGCCTTCGTCTTAAATAGACGGGTCAGACGACTCCGCGATAACTTTAAAAGGTGCACGGAGGCAATGACGAGACAGATCCGTAAACGACCAAACCGGGGCGACAGCGCCGTCGAGCGTGGCAATTTAAGCCGGCGCCCCCAAGTCAACGACTCAGAGTACGAGGACCTTCAGAGACGGTCACTCTTGCTATCACAGAAGGTGAACCAAGGGCCTAAAACCCACCAGGAGTCACCAGCTCAGACCCAAACATATCTACCTCGATACCTAATCAGTCTCCCAGACAATCATACCTGTCATCCCCGTTTATATATAGGAAATTCCCCTCGTAATCAAAAGTCCCACTTGTTACGTCGTATATTTTTGTAATCCGTATACTCCCCTTTTAGAACGAGCAAGATGGGAACCCCTCGCCAGCGAGTGCCTTAATGACTCGCCCAACCGCTGCCAAGACAGCCACCCTTTTTTGATTTTTGAAGTTTTATATTTTTGTATTCTAGTCCCCTAAAAATAGAAACTCCTGCTAATCTCTTGGCTTGGAACTTTGAGTCTTCCAGACCAAGAGACCCAGGAGTCAGACGCACCGGCCCAAACCCTAGAGTTCACGGCCCGTAGCTCACTCCCTGAACCTCTGATCCCGGTTAGAACTAGCCTGCAGGGCCAGGACTCACCTTAGAGAAAACGCGGCCTCAACAAACCAAGCCAGAGGCCCGAGACCCAACCGCCACGAGCCTGGCCCCAGTTAGGCGCTTGCGAATTACTGAGTCACATTAAGGCGAGAATGTTGTAACATGTCACCACAAATCACACACTAACACCCGAACAGGCGAGACGACCGACTGAGGACACCCGCCCGGCATATCCGACATGACATGCACCTTGTCGGAAGGTGCATCTCTGCCGTGCGGGGGGTATGTAAGGTGAATTAAAGGACAGAGCCCGGTACAGACATGGACCAGGCACTGGGCTGCGTAAACATTCGCCCCAGGGGGGGAGGGACACCTCACAGCCACATCTAACGAACGCGAGGGTCGGCCAGAGGACGATCCATCGAGTCCACCGCGACCATACGTGTCAACCAGAACAATAAATCGAGTCACCAGGGTACACCTCTTTGTACCTTTCTGCCTGGCGAGATCCAGAGATCAAAACTCTGCACTTACTCCCGAGACATTCCTGTCCCATGGACAATCGACGACTCTCACCCACGGCGTTTCAGGCGCCCCCCCCCAGTGGACACTGGGACACTATCACAACCCGAGGCGGGACCACGATCGAATACCTTGTCATAGTTTGGCGACGATATTGTGTTGATCAAACCGATACGGACCCTACTCGTATGTGGGTGTTGTCTGGTGATGTAAATGCACTGTGTATCGGTAGATGATTATGAACGTCGGGCTGTCTGTGTGATGTGTATTTGCCTTTTATGTAGCAATGTCTTTTCCAGGGGAGACGCACAAGGATGACGTCACGGACGCGCCCCCCTTTAGAAGTCAATAAAACCACGCACAACCCAGAGATCGCTCTCTTGGAAACCCTGAAATTATTGTAACAACCTCTGTGTTCCGCGGGTACGTGTCTCCTACTACGACCCGCGCCTGTAACCCACTGAGGCCTCTCCACTCCGCGAGTACAGCCCGATACCGCTGTCGGAGACCACGAACTGCTCCATCATCAGCCACTTTTCTGGCTCTCTGGACGACTACGCATACAGCGCTTTCCGGACTGCGTGCGTATGCGTGGATCAAAGTTAGACTGGACCCGCTGGCTTGTGTCTCCCTCCTGCTCGAACAAAGGAACACGTGGACTGCCCATTCATCTTCACCCTTTTCTTCATCCCTCATCCCTCCATACGAACTGCTCAAAGTAAGACTGTTCCACGCTAATGTGTGATTCATATGATATGCATAACATCTCCGTTAATGTGACCAAACCCCTTTTCGTTGATATTCTTCTATTTTTGTATGTAGTCAATAAACCCACGTTAAACTCAAATCATCTTTAAGCGTCCTGTTTTTAAGTCTGTTGACGTCCCTGGCTGATTTCGTACTCATAACCTATTAGATTGTAAGACTGATCGAGGCAGATTAGTTGGATCTGTGCAGATGTTTTCAAACTCTGCTGGTGCCCAAAATAAAACTCAGATCCCCCTTTGTGTAGAAGGGCAAGACTCTGATCTGGAGACTAGCCGCACTACACTACATTTTCATACCCTACACTAGTGATGTGTCATTGTTTATTAAATTGTGAAATTATAAATGTAATCATGAAATGGTATAGTTTTAAATCAAAAGTCTCTGAGGTCAAATGAGTTTGTGCTGGACACAGTCACAAGACAGAAACTAAAATGTCAAGAGTTTAAATTGATGACAGTAGACAAAATAGGGCACTTTTGCTTCCTGTTTCTCCGAAGTATCTTTCAGAAAAGTGATGATGTGGCGAAAAGGACTTCAGACCAGGACCCGAGACTGAGATCTGGTCTGGACCGACGTCGCCTGATGAAGCCACGCCCGCTTCTGCACATTTTTAATTATACCATATGTGAATAATGTGGTCAGTCTGAGCTGGGTCAGATAGACAGAGGTCAGATAGACAGATAGACAGAGGTCAGATAGACAGAGGTCAGATAGACAGAGGTCAGATAGACAGAGATCAGATAGACAGAGGTCAGATAGACAGAGGTCAGATAGACAGAGATCAGATAGACAGAGGTCAGATAGACAGAGGTCAGATAGACAGATAGACAGAGGTCCGATAGACAGAGATCAGATAGACAGAGGTCAGATAGACAGAGGTCAGATAGACAGAGGTCAGATAGACAGAGATCAGATAGACAGAGGTCAGATAGACAGAGGTCAGATAGACAAAGGTCAGATAGACAGAGATCAGATAGACAGAGGTCAGATAGACAGAGGTCAGATAGACAAAGGTCAGATAGACAGAGATCAGATAGACAGAGGTCAGATAGACAGAGGTCAGATAGACAGAGGTCAGATAGACAGATAGACAGAGGTCCGATAGACAGAGATCAGATAGACAGAGGTCAGATAGACAGAGGTCAGATAGACAGATAGACAGAGGTCCGATAGACAGAGATCAGATAGACAGAGGTCAGATAGACAGAGGTCAGATAGACAGAGGTCAGATAGACAGATAGACAGAGGTCCGATAGACAGAGATCAGATAGACAGAGGTCAGATAGACAGAGGTCAGATAGACAGATAGACAGAGGTCCGATAGACAGAGATCAGATAGACAGAGGTCAGATAGACAGAGGTCAGATAGACAGAGGTCAGATAGACAGAGATCAGATAGACAAAGGTCAGATAGACAGAGGTCAGATAGACAAAGGTCAGATAGACAGAGGTCAGATAGATAGACAGAGGTCAGATAGACAGAGGTCAGATAGACAGAGATCAGATAGACAGAGGTCAGATAGACAGAGGTCAGATAGACAGAGATCAGATAGACAGAGGTCAGATAGACAGAGGTCAGATAGACAGAGATCAGATAGACAGAGATCAGATAGACAGATAGACAGAGGTCAGATAGACAGAGGTCAGTAGACAGAGGTCAGATAGACAGATAGACAGAGGTCAGATAGACAGAGGTCAGATAGACAGATAGACAAAGGTCAGATAGACAGAGGTCAGATAGACAGAGGTCAGATAGACAGAGGTCAGATAGACAGATAGACAGATAGACAGAGGTCCGATAGACAGAGATCAGATAGACAGAGGTCAGATAGACAGAGGTCAGATAGACAGAGATCAGATAGACAGAGGTCCGATAGACAGAGATCAGATAGACAGAGGTCAGATAGACAGAGGTCAGATAGACAGATAGACAGAGGTCAGATAGACAGAGGTCAGATAGACAGAGGTCAGATAGACAGAGATCAGATAGACAGAGGTCAGATAGACAGATAGACAGAGGTCAGATAGACAGAGGTCAGATAGACAGAGGTCAGATAGACAGAGGTCAGATAGACAGAGGTCAGATAGACAGAGGTCAGATAGACAGAGATCAGATAGACAGAGATCAGATAGACAGAGGTCAGATAGACAGATAGACAGATAGACAGAGGTCCGATAGACAGAGATCAGATAGACAGAGATCAGATAGACAGAGGTCAGATAGACAGAGGTCAGATAGACAGAGGTCAGATAGACAGAGGTCAGATAGACAAAGGTCAGATAGACAGAGATCAGATAGACAGAGGTCAGATAGACAGATAGACAGAGGTCAGATAGACAAAGGTCAGATAGACAGAGGTCAGATAGACAGAGGTCAGATAGACAGAGATCAGATAGACAGAGGTCAGATAGACAAAGGTCAGATAGACAGAGGTCAGATAGACAGAGATCAGATAGACAGAGGTCAGATAGACAGAGGTCAGATAGACAGAGATCAGATAGACAGAGGTCAGATAGACAGAGGTCAGATAGACAGAGGTCAGATAGACAGAGGTCAGATAGACAGAGGTCAGATAGACAGAGATCAGATAGACAGAGGTCAGATAGACAGATAGACAGAGGTCAGATAGACAGAGGTCAGTAGACAGAGGTCAGATAGACAGATAGACAGAGGTCAGATAGACAGAGGTCAGATAGACAGAGGTCAGATAGACAGAGATCAGATAGACAGAGGTCAGATAGACAGACAGAGGTCAGATAGACAGAGGTCAGATAGATAGACAGAGGTCAGATAGACAGAGGTCAGATAGACAGAGGTCAGATAGATAGACAGAGGTCAGATAGACAGAGGTCAGATAGACAGAGGTCAGATAGACAGAGGTCAGATAGATAGACAGAGGTCAGATAGACAGAGGTCAGATAGACAGAGGTCAGATAGATAGACAGAGGTCAGATAGACAGAGGTCAGATAGACAGATAGACAGAGGTCAGATAGACAGAGGTCAGATAGACAGAGGTCAGATAGACAGAGGTCATCGCAGGGCGCCTGGTTGACCTCTCACAGTTTAGGGACAGTTACTTTAAGCTCAGCTCACAGGATTAGATCAGGGTTAGTTATAGGGAATGAATAGCTCCAAGAGTTCTATTTTTAATTCTTATATGCTTGGTCTTATTTCTGTATCAAAATTCGAAAACGTCCAAGTCTTTTTTTAGACAATACTAGCCATATGCTAACTAAAGAGGTCTGTTTTAGCCTAGCCTAGAACGTAGGGTTGAAGATGCAGCGGACCAGGTCCAACATACGCAGACTCCAAGACCGGACGAGACCTGACCGGACAAATGCCAAATGCTAAGTTGAAGAAGAGTGTTTTAAGCCAGGCCTTAAATTACAGAGCTCTGAGTTTAACCCATTCAGAACAATGCCATCTCTGACTTTTAGAAAAACTCTGCAGCGACAACAAACTCTGGGAAAAGTACAAGTTCTGAAGTCATTCTGTTTCTGTTTTAAAAGGAACAAAATGCTCTGAGTGTAGAGTCTCTCTGTGGTCTCTCTGCTCTCTCTCTCTGCTCTCTCTCTGGTCTCTCTCTACTCTCTCTGTGGTCTCTCTGTAGTCTCTCTCTGGTCTCTCTCTGGTGTCTCTCTGGTCTCTCTCTGCTCTCTCTTTGGTGTCTCTCTGCTCTCTCTTTGGTGTCTCTCTCGTCTCTCTGGTCTCTCTCTGTGGTCAGGACTAAACCAGACACCGCCCTCTTGTGTCCAGACCTGGTACTACCTGCAGATCAGCCTTTAAACACACAGAATTCCCGAATACACAGGAGAGAGTATTTTCAAAGCCCAGAGACGTCAGAACCTCCTGCTGGATTGGACTCGGGGTCTGTAGGACTGGACTCTGGGTCTGCAGGACTGGACTCTGGGTCTGCAGGACTGGACTCGGGGTCTGCAGGACTGGACTCGGGGTCTGCAGGACTGGACTCGGGGTCTGCAGGACTGGACTCGGGGTCTGCAGGACTGGACTCTGGGTCTACAGGACTGGACTCGGGGTCTACAGGACTGGACTCTGGGTCTGCAGGACTGGACTCGGGGTCTGCAGGACTGGACTCGGGGCAGGTTTAGCCTCTAATGTTCTATCCAGACCGAGCTGGTTCTAAAGTGACAGAGTGCTGATAGAAGACGTGGTTACCCAGGAATTTCCCAGATACAGGTTTGTTGTAGAGTATTTATTTGTTCAGCACAGTTCAGAGTGAGTGACAAACACAGGTCTCTAACTCTAACCCAGAACAATAGTCAGATGATTTTCTAATCTGCTGTTGGTGAATCCTCAACTTAGTGAAGTCCTCAGAGACGACTGCGGCTGTGCTTTTAGAGCCACAGGCGCAGTGTGGTCTTTACACAGCTGTATACAAGTCACATGACACAGCAGCAGTGATGGAGCCACGGCCCACAGGTTGGGAAACACTCTATAGACACACCACAGTATTCTGTATGACTTTACACCTGTGTTTAACCTGTGTTTAACCTGTGTTTAGCCTGTGTTTATCCTGTGTTTAACCTGTGTGTATCCTGTGTTTAACCTGTGTGTATCCTGTGTTTATCCTGTGTTTGACCTGTGTTTAGCCTGTGAGTAGCCTGTGTTTAACCTGTGTGTATCCTGTGTTTAGCCTGTGTTTATCCTGTGTTTAGCCTGTGTTTGACCTGTGTTTATCCTGTGTTTGACCTGTGTTTAGCCTATGTTTAACCTGTGTTTATCCTGTGTTTTTCCTTTGTTTATCCTGTGTGTATCCTGTGTTTATCCTGTGTGTAGCCTGTATTTAACCTGTGTTTATCCTGTGTTTAACCTGTGTTTATCCTGTGTTTAACCTGTGTGTATCCTGTGTTTAACCTGTGTTTATCCTGTGTTTAACCTGTGTTTATCCTGTGTTTAACCTGTGTGTATCCTGTGTTTAACCTGTGTTTATCCTGTGTTTGACCTGTGTTTATCCTGTGTGTATCCTGTGTGTATCCTGTGTTTAACCTGTGTTTATCCTGTGTTTAACCTGTGTTTATCCTGTGTTTATCCTGTGTTTAACCTGTGTTTAACCTGTGTTTAACCTGTGTTTAACCTGTGTTTATCCTGTGTTTATCCTGTGGTCGGATAAATGAAAGTTCACAGTGTTTAGGATTATTCTTATTTTTAATTGGCGTTAGCACTGAAACACAAGAGAAACCACATCACCACACATTCCTCGTCTGAGCACACTCTTCAATGAGGACCCCCCCAAGCCCCCCCAAGCTGTCCCAACCTGCCTGCGAGGGTCACCTGAGTTTCTCCTGTCTAAAAATATGATCATGTTATGCTACTTACACATGAAAATAAAACAAAAAATAGGAGGTGGGTGTTTATACAGCGTTATTGTTATACATGTTAATTATCATGGGTCCCACATTTAGCCTGTGTTTATCCTGTGTTTAACCTGTGTTTATCCTGTGTTTAGCCTGTGTTTATCCTGTGTTTATCCTGTGTTTAACCTGTGTTTAACCATGAGCCAAAAACCATGCACGGACTGTGATTCTGATAATAATAAACCACTAACACCTCTCTCTGGTCTCTCTCTGGTCTCCCTCTGGTCTCCCTCTGGTCTCTCTCTGGTCTCTCTCTGGTCTCCCTCTGGTCTCCCTCTGGTCTCTCTGGTCTCTCTCTGGTCTCTCTCTGGTCTCTCTGTTCTCTCTCTGGTCTCCCTCTGGTCTCCCTCTGGTCTCTCTCTGGTCTCTCTCTGGTCTCTCTGGTCTCTCTCTGGTCTCCCTCTGGTCTCTCTCTCTGGTCTCCCTCTGGTCTCCCTCTGGTCTCCCTCTGGTCTCCCTCTGGTCTCAGTCCTCACCTGGAGTCTCACAGATGTGTATTTCTTTGGTTTTAGCGTGTTTACTTTTCCCGATGTTAAAATAAGGAAACATCCTCTCAGTCCATGTGTGTGTGAGTGTGACCAGGTGGGTCATGTGACCAGCGTCATAGAAGGACACGGTTCCTTTGGCATGGTCCAGTTTGACCCGGATCTTCTCTGGTCTCTTCTCCACAGTCACAGGTTCATCACAGCCGTTTGTGTATTTACCATCTTCGTGATATAAACACCAGATTCCATATTCAGGTGTAGCAAGTACCTCTCCTTTCCTGTCGGTCGACTCTTGTACGACTCCGATGATCCAGCCTGGATGATCTCCCACCTCCACGTCCCACTGGTGTGTCCCAGAGATGAAGCCCTCAGAGCCCAGGACAGTGGCAGAGTTCATAAACCTCTCTGGGAGGTCAGGGAGCAGGTCCTGACCAGTGTCTCCGTGAGTCACTGCACTGAGGTCCTCAGACAAATACAGCCATCTGTTCGCTGTGTTTGGATCCAGGACCACTGGACTGTGTCTCACTGCTCTCCTCAGGCTCCTCCAGACCCTGAAGCCCAGGTTCCCCAGGACTTTGGCCTGGTCCAGCATCAGTCCTGTGGGGAGAGGAGTCTGGTCCTGGTCCTGGTCCTGGTCCTGGTCCTGCCTCAGCCCTGTGGGGACAGGAGGCGTCAGGAGAAAGTCCCGTGCTGGTGTCTGCAGATGTTCCTCCAGCTGTTGGATGCTGAGGTCCACAGAGGACAGTTTGTCTCTGAGTGTTGTCCTCTGGGACATGAGGAGGTGCTTCTGTCTGTCCTGCTCCTGCCTCAGAGCTCTCAGTGCAGTGTCCTGCTCCTCCTGCAGGTGGCGCCGCAGCCTGTCGAACACAGCAGAGATCTGTCTCTCACAGTGCAGAGCCTGTTTCTCAGACTGGTTCTGGATCTGGTCATATTTGTTGTGCAGGTCTTCACAGGTCTGTCTGGTCTTCTTCAGAGTCTGCAGCTGCGATCGCAGAGGCTGCTTCAGCTGCTCCTCCGCCTCCTCCTCACTCAGCACCTCGTGGTCTTTGTGTTTACGGAACTCACACACTGGACAGAAGCAGCAGGCCTCGTCCAGGCAGAAGAGAAGAGGCACCTGGGGGTGGACCGAGCATCCTGTCCACTTCTGGGTCTGGTCCTGGGTCTGGTCCTGGGTGTGGTCCTGGGTCTGGTCCTGGGTCTGGTCCTGGGTCTGGTCCTGGGTCTGGTCCTGGGTCTGGTCCTTCTGCTCTGAAGGCTCAGAGAGCTGCAGCTTCAGCCTCAGAGCGTCGCTCAGTTGTTTCAAAGTAAAGTTTACTACCAGATCCTTAGAATCCCTCCTCTTACAGAGAGGGCAGCTCCTGCTCTGGTCCTGGCTCTGGTCCTGGCTCTGGTCCTGGCTCTGGTCCTGGCTCTGGTCCTGGCTCTGGTCCTGGACCCAGTGCTTCTGGACACAGCTGCTGCAGAAGCTGTGGTTACAGCTCAGAGACACAGGATCCAGGAAGGTGTCCAGACAAATGGGACAGGTCAGATAGTCTCTCACAACTGCGTCTGCCATCGTCCTCAGGAGAGAGACTCAGGAGAGAGACTCAGGAGAGAGCCTCAGCGTCAGGAGAGAGCCTCAGCGTCAGGAGAGAGCCTCAGCGTCAGGAGAGAGCCTCAGCGTCAGGAGAGAGCGTCAGTCTCAGAAGAGAGCGTCAGTCTCAGGAGAGAGCCTCAGTCTCAGGAGAGAGCCTCAGTCTCAGGAGAGAGCGTCAGTCTCAGGAGAGAGCGTCAGTCTCAGGAGAGAGCCTCAGTCTCAGGAGAGAGCGTCAGCCTCAGGAGAGAGCGTCAGTCTCAGGAGAGAGCCTCAGTCTCAGGAGAGAGCCTCAGTCTCAGGAGAGAGCCTCAGTCTCAGGAGAGAGCGTCAGTCTCAGGAGAGAGCCTCAGTCTCAGGACAGAGCCTCAGTCTCAGGAGAGAGCCGCAGTCTCAGGAGAGAGCCTCAGTCTCAGGAGAGAGCGTCAGCCTCAGGAGAGAGTGTCAGCCTCAGGAGAGAGCCTCAGTCTCAGGAGAGAGCGTCAGTTTCAGGAGAGAGCGTCAGCCTCAGGAGAGAGCGTCAGTCTCAGGAGAGAGCGTCAGCCTCAGGAGAGAGCCTCAGTCTCAGGAGAGAGCCTCAGTCTCAGGAGAGAGCGTCAGTCTCAGGAGAGAGCCTCAGCCTCAGGAGAGAGCCTCAGTCTCAGGAGAGAGCCTCAGTCTCAGGAGAGAGCCTCGGTCTCAGGAGAGAGCCTCAGTCTCAGGAGAGAGCCTCAGTCTCAGGAGAGAGCCTCAGTCTCAGGAGAGAGCCTCAGTCTCAGGAGAGAGCGTCAGTCTCAGGAGAGAGCCTCAGTCTCAGGAGAGAGCCCCAGTCTCAGGAGAGAGCGTCAGTCTGTGAGAGAACACACAGAACAGGTTTGTTTTAAAATCCTCCCTGAGCAGGAAGCACATGACAGCCTGGTATTTGTTTCCTTAAGAAGCTTTACTGTCCCTGTGCTCCACCCTGTCCCTGTGCTCCACCCTGTCCCTGTGCTCCACCCTGTCCCTGTGCTCCACTCTGTCCCTGTGCTCCACTCTATCCCTGTGCTCCACGCTGTCCCTGTGCTCCACCCTGTCCCTGTGCTCCACCCTGTCCCTGTGCTCCACCCTGTCCCTGTGTTCCACCCTGTCCCTGTGCTCCACCCTGTCCCTGTGCTCCACCCTGTCCCTGTGCTCCACCCTGTCCCTGTGCTCCACACCACAGACACACACAGACACACACACACACACAGACACACACACACACACAGACACACACAGACACACACACAGACACACACACACACAGACACACACACACACAGATACACACACACACACAGACACACACACACACACACACACACACAGACAAACACACACACACACAGACACACACACACACACACACAGACACACACACACAGACACACACACACACACACAGACACACACACACACAGACACACACACACACACACAGACACACACAGACACACACACAGACACAGAGTTACACAAACAGAACATAAATAAAGTGTCTTTAAACTTCCCCTGAACACGTGACGTCACAACAACAGAACCGAAAGTATCTCGTGTCTCACGAACTGTTCCTCACACAATACAACAACAACTACATCTGTCAAACTAGGATTATATATAAATATATACATTTATACATATATAACCCACACATGCGCACTGGGACACTCACGTTTGACGGACGCACTCGGCCCTTTGGATCTGAAACCGTCTGAAGCAGTCCGTGTGCGGAGGAGCAGAGCCACAGGTGCGGCTGATGGCGCCTCTAGCGGCGAAACAAGGAACAGCAGCAGAATCCATCAAAGAACAGTCGCCCCCCAGCGGAGACATTTCAGTTTGATGAATACACAAACACATGCGTTGGTGGAGGAGGGCGGCTGGAATGAACCGGAGACGGCTGAAGGAAGTGATTTTTCTGGAAATGGGGAGATGCTTATTGATTGGGACAGCGGAAAAGAAAACTCATGTGAGATCCAAAGGTTCGTAAAAAGCAAACAAATGTCTCTAATAAATCGAACTCGGAAAGTACTGATACTGAGAGAGCTGTAGTATCGCCTAATGTTGGTATTGCTGGGAAGGGATATAAAGTTATTATAAAACTTGTACAAGAAAATGCATCCTTTGGTGATTCAGTGAACTTTATTACTCAAGCGATTCGGCGAAAGTGGCTTGACTTCATTCACGGGTTTCTGCCTCCGAAACCGTCAAAGAATCTGTTCGTCTGCGAGCGACACTTTACTAAAGACTGCTTCCAGAACTACGGTTACCGTGAAACTGGACTCACTAAAAAGCTGATCTTGAAACATGGTGTAGTTCCCACAATAAAAGACGCTAAAGCTGAGCCAAGATCGGTAAGTACAATGCAAACTCAACATACATGACTGCCAAGTAATAGTACTTGTAGTAATCATGTCTATGTCGCCAATATCATGCATAATACTAGAACAGTAGCTGATTGATTACGAACAGATCGTAATAATGTGCAGTAGTGTGTGAAATGTACTGTTCTATGTACTGTAATTTGCTGTCCTATTTATGTTGTGATGATTGCACTCCTGAACCCTGCCTCCTCCATCTGCACCTGTGGACTGTCCTCCCCAGCCGGACTCGTGGGCTGCACCCCCTCCCTGCCATGAAGCTGCCTCAGTCCTTGTTCTGTAGCCCGAGTTCTGCAATGTGTCTGTCGTTCTTTAGCCTAAGTCCTAGATCTATAGCCCGGTGGGGAGTGGATCCCTCTCTCAATACCGCGGTAAAGTGGCCCTGCATTTCGTCGCGAGCGGTAAAGAGGTCCGCACTTTGAAAGCGGTTGGCTCTTTTATGCTGTTACTTACGGTAAATGTGGAAAGGGAAGCCGTGACGACGAGAAAGCAAAATGCTATATCTTTTAAAAAATCATTAAAAAAGAACAAAAAGAGGTTTGACAATACTTTCACTGCACACTTCTTCAATGAGATGCTCTTTACCACTGTGTAAAATATCATTCATGTTTACTCTAGAAATTCTGAGAAAATGGGGGTCAAAATGTGCCATTTTGGTCCCAAAAGCACTTTTTAAAATTCATTTTTAAAAAATCGAAAAAAGTTCCCTGACTGCTTTCACTGCACACTTGTTCACCAGGATGCCCTCTACCATTGTGTAAAATATCATTCACTTTTACTGTAGAAATACAGAGAAAATGGGGGTCAAAGTGTGCACAAGTGGTCCCAAAAGCACTTTTTAAAAATCATTTTAAAAAAATCTAAAAAAGTTCCCAGACTACTTTCACTGCACACTTGTTCACTGGGATGCCCTCTACCACTGTGTACAATATCATTTACTTTTACTGTAGAAATCCAGAGAAAATGGGGGTCAAAGTGTGCACAAGTGGTCCCAAAAGCACTTTTTAAAATTAATTTTTAAAAAGTCTAAAAAAGTTCCCTCACTACTTTCACTGCACACTTGTTCACTGGGATGCCCTTTACCACTGTGTAAAATATCATTCACTTTTACTGTAGAAATCCAGAGAAAATGGGGGCCAAAGTGTGCACAAGTGGTCCCAAAAGCACTTTTTAAAATTCATTTTAAAAAAATATAAAAAAGTTCCCTGACTGATTTCACTGCACACTTGTTCAACAGGATGCCCTGTACCACTGTGTAAAATATCATTCACTTTTACTGTAGAAATCCAGAGAAAATGGGGGACAAAGTGTGCACAAGTGGTCCCAAAAGCACTTTTTAAAATTAATTTTAAAAAAATCTAAAAAAGTTCCCTGACTACTTTCACTGCACACTTGTTCACTGGGATGCCCTTTACCACTGTGTAAAATATCATTCACTTTTACTGTAGAAATCCAGAGAAAATGGGGGTCAAAGTGTGCACAAGTGGTCCCAAAAGCACTTTTTAAAATTCATTTTAAAAAAATCTAAAAAAGTTCCCTGACTGATTTCACTGCACACTTGTTCAACAGGATGCCCTCTACCACTGTGTAAAATATCATTCACTTTTACTGTAGAAATCCAGAGAAAATGGGGGTCAAAGTGTGCCATTTTGGTCCCAAAAGCACTTTTTAAAAAAATCTAAAAAAGTTCCCTCACTACTTTCACTGCATACTTGTTCACTGGGATGCCCTCTACCACTGTGTAAAATATCATTCACTTTTACTGTAGAAATCCAGAGAAAATGGGGGTCAAAGTGTGCCATTTTGGTCCCAAAAGCACTTTTTAAAATTCATTTTAAAAAAATATAAAAAAGTTCCCTGACTGATTTCACTGCACACTTGTTCAACAAGATGCCCTCTACCACTGTGTAAAATATCATTCACCTTTACTGTAGAAATCCAGAGAAAATGGGGGTCAAAGTATTCACAAGTGGTCCCAAAAGCACTTTTTAAAATTCATTTTAAAAAAATCTAAAAAAGTTCCCTGACTGATTTCACTGCACACTTGTTCAACAGGATGCCTTCTACCACTGTGTAAAATATCATTCACTTTTACTGTGGAAATCCAGAGAAAATGGGGGTCAAAGTGTGCACAAGTGGTCCCAAAAGCACTTTTTAAAAATCATTTAAAAAAAAACTAAAAAAGTTCCCTGACTACTTTCACTGCACATTTGTTCACTGGGATGCCCTTTACCACTCTGTAAAATATCATTCACTTTTACTGTAGAAATCCAGAGAAAATGGGGGTCAAAGTGTGCCATTTTGGTCCCAAAAGCACTTTTTAAAAATCATTTTAAAAAAATCTAAAAAAGTTCCCTGACTGATTTCACTGCAAACTTGTTCACTGGGATGCCCTCTACCACTGTGTAAAATATCATTCACTTTTACTGTAGAAATCCAGAGAAAATGGGGGTCAAAGTGTGCCATTTTGGTCCCAAAAGCACTTTTTAAAATTAATTTTAAAAAAATCTAAAAAAGTTCCCTCACTACTTTCACTGCACACTTGTTCACTGGGATGCCCTTTACCACTGTGTAAAAATGTCATTCACTTTTACTGTAGAAATCCAGAGAAAATGGGGGTCAAAGTGTGCCATTTTGGTCCCAAAAGCACTTTTTAAAATTCATTAAAAAAAAATCTAAAACAGTTCCCAGACTATTTTCACTGCACACTTGTTCACCAGGATGCCCTCTACCACTGTGTAAAATATCATTCACTTTTACTGTAGAAATCCAGAGAAAATGGGGGTCAAAGTGTGCCATTTTGGTCCCAAAAGCACTTTTTAAAAATCATTTTTAAAAAATCTAAAAAAGTTTCCTCACTACTTTCACTGCCTACTTGTTCACTGGGATGCCCTCTACCACTGTGTAAAATATCATTCACTTTTACTGTAGAAATCCAGAGAAAATGGGGGTCAAAGTGTGCACAAGTGGTCCCAAAAGCACTTTTTAAAATTCATTTTAAAAAAATCTAAAAAAGTTCCCTGACTGATTTCACTGCACATTTGTTCACTGGGATGCCCTTTACCACTCTGTAAAATATCATTCACTTTTACTGTAGAAATCCAGAGAAAATGGGGGTCAAAGTGTGCCATTTTGGTCCCAAAAGCACTTTTTAAAAATCATTTTAAAAAAATCTAAAAAAGTTCCCTGACTGATTTCACTGCAAACTTGTTCACTGGGATGCCCTCTACCACTGTGTAAAATATCATTCACTTTTACTGTAGAAATCCAGAGAAAATGGGGGTCAAAGTGTGCCATTTTGGTCCCAAAAGCACTTTTTAAAATTAATTTTTAAAAAATCTAAAAAAGTTCCCTCACTACTTTCACTGCACACTTGTTCACTGGGATGCCCTTTACCACTGTGTAAAATTTCATTCACTTTTACTGTAGAAATCCAGAGAAAATGGGGGTCAAAGTGTGCCATTTTGGTCCCAAAAGCACTTTTTAAAATTCATTTAAAAAAAATCTAAAACAGTTCCCAGACTATTTTCACTGCACACTTGTTCACCAGGATGCCCTCTACCACTGTGTAAAATATCATTCACTTTTACTGTAGAAATCCAGAGAAAATGGGGGTCAAAGTGTGCCATTTTGGTCCCAAAAGCACTTTTTAAAAATCATTTTAAAAAAATCTAAAAAAGTTTCCTCACTACTTTCACTGCCTACTTGTTCACTGGGATGCCCTCTACCACTGTGTAAAATATCATTCACTTTTACTGTAGAAATCCAGAGAAAATGGGGGTCAAAGTGTGCACAAGTGGTCCCAAAAGCACTTTTTAAAATTCATTTTAAAAAAATCTAAAAAAGTTCCCTGACTGATTTCACTGCACACTTGTTCAACAGGATGCCATCTACCACTGTGTAAAATATCATTCACTTTTACTGTAGAAATCCAGAGAAAATGGGGGTCAAAGTGTGCACAAGTGGTCCCAAAAGCACTTTTTAAAATTCATTTTAAAAAAATCTAAAAAAGTTCCCAGACTACTTTCACTGCACACTTGTTTACCAGGATGCCCTCTACCACTGTGTAAAATATCATTCACTTTTACTGTAGAAATCCAGAGAAAATGGGGGTCAAAGTGTGCACAAGTGGTCCCAAAAGCACTTTTTAAAATTCATTTTAAAAAAATCTAAAAAAGTTCCCTGACTGATTTCACTGCACACTTGTTCACCAGGATACCCTCTACCACTCTGTAAAATATCTTTCACTTTTACTGTAGAAATCCAGAGAAAATGGGGGACAAAGTGTTCACAAGTGGTCCCAAAAGCACTTTTTAAAATTCATTTAAAAAAAAACTAAAAAAGTTCCCAGACTACTTTCACTGCACACTTGTTCACTGGGGGGCCTCTACCACTGTGTAAAATATCATTCACTTTTACTGTAGAAATCCAGAGAAAATGGGGGTCAAAGTGTGCCATTTTGGTCCCAAAAGCACTTTTTAAAAATCATTTTAAAAAAATCTAAAAAAGTTCCCTCACTGTTTCACTGCATACTTGTTCACTGGATGCCCTCTACCACTGTGTAAAATATCATTCACTTTTACTGTAGAAATCCAGAGAAAATGGGGGTCAAAGTGTGCACAAGTGGTCCCAAAAGCACTTTTTAAAATTCATTTTAAAAAAATCTAAAAAAGTTCTCTGGTCTCGCTCTCTGGTCTCGCTCTCTGGTCTCGCTCTCTGGTCTCGCTCTCTGGTCTCTCTGGTCTCTCTCTCTGGTCTCTCTCTGGTCTCTCTCTCTGGTCTCGCTCTCTGGTCTCGCTCTCTGGTCTCGCTCTCTGGTCTCGCTCTCTGGTCTCTCTGGTCTCTCTCTCTGGTCTCTCTCTGGTCTCTCTCTGGTCTCTCTCTGGTCTCTCTCTGGTCTCTCTCTGGTCAGATTAGATTGATATAACATTTATATTATAACCTACCGGATATATGCTGCAGAGCCCCTCATCTTCTTCACTCTCATCCATCTGAAAGAAACAGATGTTATTAGAACATGGGTCTACAGCCTCAGTCCTGGGTCTACAGCCTCAGTCCTGGGTCTACAGCCTCAGTCCTGGGTCTACGGCCTCAGTCCTGGGTCTACGGTCTCAGTCCTGGGTCTACGGCCTCAGTCCTGGGCCTACGGCCTCAGTCCTGGGTCAACAGCCTCAGTCCTGGGTCTACAGCCTCAGTCCTGGGTCTACAGCCTCAGTCCTGGGTCTACAGCCTCAGTCCTGGGTCTACAGCCTCAGTCCTGGGTCTACAGCCTCAGTCCTGGGTCTACAGCCTCAGTCCTGGGTCTACAGTCTCAGTCCTGGGTCTACAGCCTCAGTCCTGGATCTACAGCCTAAGTCCTGGGTCTACAGCCTCAGTCCTGGATCTACAGCCTCAGTCCTGGGTCTACAGCCTCAGTCCTGGATCTACAGCCTCAGTCCTGGGTCTACAGCCTCAGTCCTGGGTCTACAGCCTCAGTCCTGGGTCTACAGCCTCAGTCCTGGGTCTACAGCCTCAGTCCTGGGTCTACAGCCTCAGTCCTGGGTCTACAGCCTCAGTCCTGGGTCTAAAGCCTCAGTCCTGGGTCTACAGCCTCAGTCCTGGGTCTAAAGCCTCAGTCCTGGATCTACAGCCTCAGTCCTGGGTCTAAAGCCTCAGTCCTGGATCTACAGCCTCAGTCCTGGGTCTACAGCCTCAGTCCTGGATCTACAGCCTCAGTCCTGGGTCTACAGCCTCAGTCCTGGGTCTACAGTCTCAGTCCTGGGTCTAAAGCCTCAGTCCTGGGTCTACAGCCTCAGTCCTGGGTCTACAGCCTCAGTCCTGGATCTACAGCCTCAGTCCTGGGTCTACAGCCTCAGTCCTGGGTCTACAGTCTCAGTCCTGGGTCTAAAGCCTCAGTCCTGGGTCTACAGCCTCAGTCCTGGGTCTACAGCCTCAGTCCTGGATCTACAGCCTCAGTCCTGGGTCTACAGCCTCAGTCCTGGGTCTACAGCCTCAGTCCTGGATCTACAGCCTCAGTCCTGGGTCTACAGCCTCAGTCCTGGGTCTACATATTGACTGTGGATTAAAGGAGAACAAAAATAGCTATAAACAAACTTATTTTTGCTGATGAAAGCAGACAATCGAGTCTTTCAGAATCTGGTTCAAACTCCCACATAGTCTTAGCCCATAATATCCTGTGGGCCTTGACAATCAGTGAAATCATCGAAAACGTCTGGCAGTCAATGAGTTAAGCCACAAATCCTGACATTTCTTGAATACGTGAGTACATTCCCAGCCGTCTGCTTGGATAAATCAGCTCATGCCGGATGAATGAAGCAGAGGCAGAACCATGTGGGAACCATGTGGGACCATGTGGGTGACAGATCAAAGCTCAGCCTCAGTGTGGTCCGTGCTCAGTGATTTGTAAAAGTTAAATATTTGCATGTTTGATAATGGCCTTATCTGTAGAACCCTGAGCAGAGGAGGCTGAGGTCTGATCAGACAGAACTGTGGACTATGGGTGTTACACAGTGATACCATGTGATCATAGCGATACCATGTGATAAGACATTCTTGGGGTGAAAATGTCTCTGTAACCAACGAAACCAGGGACAGGACACAAACTGTTCATGCTACACGACTGTAGAGACAATATTTATAATGTTTCTCTGGTCTCTCTCTGGTCTCTCTCTGGTCTCTCTCTGGTCTCTCTCTGGTCTCTCTCTCTGGTCTCTCTCTCTGGTCTCTCTCTCTGGTCTCTCTCTCTGGTCTTTCTCTGGTCTCTCTCTGGTCTCTCTCTGGTCTCTCTCTGGTCTCTCTCTGGTCTCTCTCTGGTCTCTCTCTGGTCTCTCTCTGGTCTCTCTCTGGTCTCTCTCTGGTCTCTCTCTCTGGTCTCTCTCTCTGGTCTCTTTCTGGTCTCTCTCTGGTCTCTCTCTGGTCTCTCTCTGGTCTCTCTCTGGTCTCTCTCTGGTCTCTCTCTGGTCTCTCTCTGGTCTCTCTCTGGTCTCTCTCTGGTCTCTCTCTCTGGTCTCTCTCTGGTCTCTCTCTGGTCTCTCTCTCTGGTCTCTCTCTGGTCTCTCTCTGTCTCTCTCTCTGGTCTCTCTCTGGTCTCTCTCTGGTCTCTCTCTACTCTCTCTCTGCTCTCTCTCTGGTCTCTCTCTGGTCTCTCTCTGGTCTCTCTCTGGTCTCTCTCTGGTCTCTCTCTGGTCTCTCTCTGGTCTCTCTCTGGTCTCTCTCTGGTCTCTCTCTGGTCTCTCTCTGGTCTCTTTCTGGTCTCTTTCTGGTCTCTTTCTGGTCTCTTTCTGGTCTCTTTCTGGTCTCTCTCTGGTCTCTCTCTGGGTCTCTCTCTGGTCTCTCTCTGGTCTCTCTCTGGTCTCTCTCTGGTCTCTCTCTGGTCTCTCTCTGGTCTCTCTCTCTGGTCTCTCTCTGGTCTCTCTCTGGTCTCTCTCTGGTCTCTCTCTGGTCTCTCTCTGGTCTCTCTCTCTGGTCTCTCTCTGGTCTCTCTCTCTGGTCTCTCTCTGGTCTCTCTCTGGTCTCTCTCTGGTCTCTCTCTGGTCTCTCTCTACTCTCTCTCTACTCTCTCTCTACTCTCTCTGGTCTCTTTCTGGTCTCTCTCTGGTCTCTTTCTGGTCTCTCTCTGGTCTCTCTCTGGTCTCTCTCTGGTCTCTCTCTGGTCTCTCTCTGGTCTCTCTCTGGTCTCTCTCTCTGGTCTCTCTCTGGTCTCTCTCTGGTCTCTCTCTGGTCTCTCTCTGGTCTCTCTCTGGTCTCTCTCTGGTCTCTCTCTGGTCTCTCTCTGGTCAAAACGTGGTCATTACAGTATTGCACATGATTTTTATACAGGCTCAGCCGTCCTCGTTGTACAGTCTGACAGCAGCAGATTTCCCTGTGGTTTCCTCAGACAAAGGTGATGTTTTGCAGAGAGCAGATTTGCAGAGTATTATTTAGTTTAGAAAGTCTAATTACTCAGTCTTTGTGGTTTTCAAAACTTTGTGACTTTTTCTGAATCTATTAGTAGTTTATTTATATGTCATTATTTTGATTAAATGGTCTTATTGTTACCATAGCAACACACTGTTTACTTGCAGCGGTGGCATTTGGCCTTTCGACAAACTGTTTTCAGTTTATATTGAGTTTTAGAATTTAACAAAGGGAATTTCTCAGAGTTCCACTGGTTTGAATGGAGTGTTAATGACACTTCAGAAAATCTAACTTTATGAATGTGAGTCCAGTGAAAATGGTAAATACAAAATAAAGGTGTACCCCTGAAAACATGGAACATTCTCTCCAGTGTTGTTGTGTTGTTGTTGTTGTGTTGACTAAAAACAAAACAACAACAAAAAGTTAACACAGTTTTTGACTTCATGCTCCGAGTTCAGCTGAACTAAAATAAGTGATGACCTTATGCACCAGGGTCTCCCCTTTCATTCCCGCTGTGGAAAAACACGCAACAAGACGCGGCGGGAGCAGACGTCCAGAGACGCCATTTTAACGTCAGTCCACACGCGCTCATCACCGGGAGCAGTGTTTCCCAAAGTGTGCAGAGAAGAGAGCGTACGTACCTCCAAATGTCAAACTTTAGGGTTCATGCCGCGTAGTAGTGGAGGCAACAAAGCACTGCCCTGGCCCTTCACAATAAAACACACACAGCTCTGTCCTGGCCCTTCACAATAAAACACACACAGATCTGACCTGGTCTTTCACAATAAAACACACACAGCTCTGTCCTGGCCCTTCACAATAAAACACACACAGCTCTGTCCTGGCCCTTCACAATAAAACACACACAGCTCTGTCCTGGCCCTTCACAATAAAACACACACAGCTCTGTCCTGGCCCTTCACAATAAAACACACACAGATCTGACCTGGTCTTTCACAATAAAACACACACAGCTCTGTCCTGGCCCTTCACAATAAAACACACACAGCTCTGTCCTGGCCCTTCACAATAAAACACACACAGCTCTGTCCTGGCCCTTCACAATAAAACACACACAGCTCTGTCCTGGCCCTTCACAATAAAACACACACAGCTCTGTCCTGGTCCTTCACAATAAAACACACACAGCTCTGTCCTGGCCCTTCACAATAAAACACACACAGCTCTGTCCTGGCCCTTCACAATAAAACACACACAGCTCTGTCCTGGCCCTTCACAATAAAACACACACAGCTCTGTCCTGGCCCTTCACAATAAAACACACACAGCTCTGTCCTGGCCCTTCACAATAAAACACACACAGCTCTGTCCTGGTCCTTCACAATAAAACACACACAGCTCTGTCCTGGCCCTTCACAATAAAACACACACAGCTCTGTCCTGGCCCTTCACAATAAAACACACACAGCTCTGTCCTGGCCCTTTACAATAAAACACACACAGCTCTGTCCTGGTCCTTCACAATAAAACACACACAGCTCTGTCCTGGCCCTTCACAATAAAACACACACAGCTCTGTCCTGGCCCTTCACAATAAAACACACACAGCTCTGTCCTGGCCCTTCACAATAAAACACACACAACTTGAACTGTTGTGGTGAGGGAGCAGCGTCTGCACTCAAAGCTCTCGATTGACTGCTGCTCATGAGCTTTTGGTAATGACCAAAGGACGAGATCATGAATACAAGTGATCCACAGGAGTTTTCTCCAGAGTGGAGCTCTGAGTAGACCCGCTGCTCCGATAGAGATAGGGTGAGGAGCTCAGCCATACGGAAGGAGCTCGGAGTAGAGCTGCTCCACCACATGGAGCCAGTGGAGGTGGCTCTGGGTGCTTCCCTGAGGACCCTGACCCTTCCCAGGGAGGATGAACGCCTCAGGATTCCCCCAGATGAGCTGCAGGAGTGTAGAGGGAAGTGGGGCCGTCTCTGCTCAGACTGCTACCCGCCGCGACCTGGCAACGGATAAAGTGGAAGAAAAAGGATGGACATGTCACGTTATTATTGTTAACAAATGGCTCTCCGTAATGTTTATGGGAAGATTCTCCCAAATTATAGGAAAGACCCGCCCTCTCCACTTTTTGAACAAAACCCTCTGGTCTTATTGGACGAGCACGTATCACCAGAATGATTGACAGTTGGGAGGATCAATAGTCTTGATGATCCACCCGGAAGTGGAAAATCCTACATTTATTGCAGAAGAAACTTTGAACATAAGCCGGAGCCATTTCACCTGCAACAGGGACAGACATGTTTCTAAGAGTTTCCATGGTTACGGTTATACTTATATAAGTATCTGGCTCATATCTGGATTTACAAAGATAATATCACAAATAAACAGCAGGATCACAGAGAGAGATAATTATAAAAGCTCCATGGGGGGTAGTTATAGCTCTGTCCTGGTCCTTCACAATAAAATACACACAGCTCTGTCCTGGCCCTTCACAATAAAACACACACAGCTCTGCCTTGGCCCTTCACAATAAAACACAACTCTGTTCTGGCAACAGGGACAGACATGTTTCTAAGAGTTTCCATGGTTACGGTTATACTTATATAAGTTTCTGGCTCATATCTGGATTTACAAAGATAATATCACAAATAAACAGCAGCTCCATGGGGGGTAGTTGTCCGATCTCCACGTGACGGGACCTGGTGAGTGTCGCGGCTTTCTATTGGCGGACAGTGATTCCTTTGGGCCAATCAGCGGCTCCGTTGTTGTTACGTCACTCAGGCTGCGGGCTTCGGGAGCTGTTCAAGGTGAGCTGTGTAAACCTCTGTGTGAACGATTATAACGCGTTCAGAAACACATGCTCCTAATAACGTCACGTCGTTTCTCTGGATGCGAATATTCCCCTCGTTAGCTAACCACGTGTTAGCTAACCACGTGTTAGCTGACATGCTATAGCTAGCTTTGGGGCTGTCCTGGGGATGGATGTGCATCAGAGATTACAGACTATTGTGTAGTTACATGGTATTAACAGCGTCATCTTTGCACAACCTGTAACTGTTATAAATGTATAATTTCTGTCTGATTTGGTGAAGATTATCTGGGTCCTGAGGGTGTTATTATAAATATGTGAGACAGTCCACACACACACACACACACACACACACACACACACACACACACACACACACACACACACACACACACACACACACACACACACACACACACACACACACACACACACACACACACACACACACACACACACACACACACACACACACACACACACACACACACACACACACACAGACACACTGAGAGAGGGACCAGCTAGAATCACAAATGAGAGATGTACCTTCCTCGCAGGTCCTTCCTTCCTGCTGCTGTCAGACTGTACAACGAGAATGTGTAACAGGAACTGCTGAGTCTGCACAAGTGTTTCTGATAATTCACTAGTAACTTTACCTGTTGATATTATTTCTGATGTTTATTCTGCTCATATTCTCATATTCTCCGCTGCTAATGTATAATATAGACATCTGTAAATACTCCGAACCAAGTGCAATTGTAGCCCAGATTTTCTTATTTTATTTTATTTTATCTTAAATTTATTGTCTATTATCTTAAATAATAGACTTTGATGTGTGCGTCTGAGTCTTATTTCCTTTCTCTGCTGTAATGTGCAACGATGACACTGACATTTCTCCACCGTGAGACTAATAAAGGTTTATCTTATCTTTTATTTTATTTGATAAATTGAGTGATTCAAATGGAAATAACATGGTGTGAAAGAACCATTGCAGCACTGGCCAATAGTTTGTTTCCCATTGATAGTTCTTAATTTAATTCTGTGTAGCCATGGTTACCAAATAACATCCTGGTGCTGGTTTGTTGTTGGTAGGTTGCTAGGATACGGTACCAGATACTAAAAAAGCGTAATGGAAACACAACCAGGTGGAGCCGGCTCGTGTGTCTTAACCTCAGTCTGTTTCAGGTCTGTGAGTGAGGACCATGTGTGTCTCCCAGGTCTGTGAGTGAGGACCATGTGTGTCTCCCAGGTCTGTGAGTGAGGACCATGTGTGTCTCCCAGGTCTGTGAGTGAGGACCATGTGTGTCTCCCAGGTCTGTGAGTGAGGACCATGTGTGTCTCCCAGGTCTGTGAGTGAGGACCATGTGTGTCTCCCAGGTCTGTGAGTGAGGACCATGTGTGTCTCCCAGGTCTGTGAGTGAGGACCATGTGTGTCTCCCAGGTCTGTGTATGAGGACCATGTGTGTCTCCCAGGTCTGTGTATGAGGACCATGTGTGTCTCCCAGGTCTGTGTATGAGGACCATGTGTGTCTCCCAGGTCTGTGTATGAGGACCATGTGTGTCCTCTCTAACTCAGTCTGCTCTTCCAGGTCTGTGTATGAGGACCATGTGTGTCTCCCAGGTCTCTGTGTGAGGACCATGTGTGTCTTCTCTAACTCAGTCTGCTCTTCCAGGTCTGTGTATGAGGACCATGTGTGTCTCCCAGGTCTGTGTATGAGGACCATGTGTGTCTCCCAGGTCTGTGTATGAGGACCATGTGTGTCTCCCAGGTCTCTGTGTGAGGACCATGTGTGTCTCCCAGGTCTCTGAATGAGGACCATGTGTGTCTTCTCTAACCTCTGTCTGTTGTTCCAGGTCTGTGAGGTCGGACCATGTGTGTCTTCTCTAACCTCTGTCTGTTGTTCCAGGTCTGTGAGGTCTGTGAGGTCGGACCATGTGTGTCTTCTCTAACCTCTGTCTGTTGTTCCAGGTCTGTGCGGTCGGACCATGTGTGTCTTCTCTAACCTCTGTCTGTTGTTCCAGGTCTGTGAGGTCGGACCATGTGTGTCTTCTCTAACCTCTGTCTGTTGTTCCAGGTCTGTGAGGTCGGACCATGTGTGTCTTCTCTAACCTCTGTCTGTTGTTCCAGGTCTTTGAGGTCGGACCATGTGTGTCTTCTCTAACCTCTGTCTGTTGTTCCAGGTCTGTGAGGTCTGTGAGGTCGGACCATGTGTGTCTTCTCTAACCTCTGTCTGTTGTTCCAGGTCTGTGAGGTCTGTGAGGTCGGACCATGTGTGTCTTCTCTAACCTCTGTCTGTTGTTCCAGGTCTTTGAGGTCGGACCATGTGTGTCTTCTCTAACCTCTGTCTGTTGTTCCAGGTCTGTGCGGTCGGACCATGTGTGTCTTCTCTAACCTCTGTCTGTTGTTCCAGGTCTGTGAGGTCGGACCATGTGTGTCTTCTCTAACCTCTGTCTGTTGTTCCAGGTCTGTGCGGTCGGACCATGTGTGTCTTCTCTAACCTCTGTCTGTTGTTCCAGGTCTGTGCGGTCGGACCATGTGTGTCTTCTCTAACCTCTGTCTGTTGTTCCAGGTCTGTGCGGTCGGACCATGTGTGTCTTCTCTAACCTCTGTCTGTTGTTCCAGGTCTGTGAGGTCGGACCATGTGTGTCTTCTCTAACCTCTGTCTGTTGTTCCAGGTCTTTGAGGTCGGACCATGTGTGTCTTCTCTAACCTCTGTCTGTTGTTCCAGGTCTGTGAGGTCGGACCATGTGTGTCTTCTCTAACCTCTGTCTGTTGTTCCAGGTCTGTGAGGTCGGACCATGTGTGTCTTCTCTAACCTCTGTCTGTTGTTCCAGGTCTTTGAGGTCGGACCATGTGTGTCTTCTCTAACCTCTGTCTGTTGTTCCAGGTCTGTGAGGTCTGTGAGGTCGGACCATGTGTGTCTTCTCTAACCTCTGTCTGTTGTTCCAGGTCTGTGAGGTCTGTGAGGTCGGACCATGTGTGTCTTCTCTAACCTCTGTCTGTTGTTCCAGGTCTGTGCGGTCGGACCATGTGTGTCTTCTCTAACCTCTGTCTGTTGTTCCAGGTCTGTGAGGTCGGACCATGTGTGTCTTCTCTAACCTCTGTCTGTTGTTCCAGGTCTGTGCGGTCGGACCATGTGTGTCTTCTCTAACCTCTGTCTGTTGTTCCAGGTCTGTGCGGTCGGACCATGTGTGTCTTCTCTAACCTCTGTCTGTTGTTCCAGGTCTGTGCGGTCAGACCATGTGTGTCTTCTCTAACCTCTGTCTGTTGTTCCAGGTCTGTGAGGTCGGACCATGTGTGTCTTCTCTAACCTCTGTCTGTTGTTCCAGGTCTTTGAGGTCGGACCATGTGTGTCTTCTCTAACCTCTGTCTGTTGTTCCAGGTCTGTGAGGTCGGACCATGTGTGTCTTCTCTAACCTCTGTCTGTTGTTCCAGGTCTGTGAGGTCTGTGAGGTCGGACCATGTGTGTCTTCTCTAACCTCTGTCTGTTGTTCCAGGTCTGTGAGGTCGGACCATGTGTGTCTTCTCTAACCTCTGTCTGTTGTTCCAGGTCTGTGAGGTCTGTGAGGTCGGACCATGTGTGTCTTCTCTAACCTCTGTCTGTTGTTCCAGGTCTGTGAGGTCGGACCATGTGTGTCTTCTCTAACCTCTGTCTGTTGTTCCAGGTCTGTGAGGTCGGACCATGTGTGTCTTCCAGGTCTGTGCGGTCGGACCATGTGTGTCTTCTCTAACCTCTGTCTGTTGTTCCAGGTCTGTGCGGTCGGACCATGTGTGTCTTCTCTAACCTCTGCCTGTTGGTCCAGGTCTGTGCGGTCGGACCATGTGTGTCTTCTCTAACCTCTGTCTGTTGTTCCAGGTCTGTGAGGTCGGACCATGTGTGTCTTCTCTAACCTCTGTCTGTTGTTCCAGGTCTGTGCGGTCGGACCATGTGTGTCTTCTCTAACCTCTGTCTGTTGTTCCAGGTCTGTGAGGTCTGTGAGGTCGGACCATGTGTGTCTTCTCTAACCTCTGTCTGTTGTTCCAGGTCTGTGAGGTCGGACCATGTGTGTCTTCTCTAACCTCTGTCTGTTGTTCCAGGTCTGTGAGGTCTGTGAGGTCGGACCATGTGTGTCTTCCAGGTCTGTGCGGTCGGACCATGTGTGTCTTCTCTAACCTCTGTCTGTTGTTCCAGGTCTGTGCGGTCGGACCATGTGTGTCTTCTCTAACCTCTGTCTGTTGTTCCAGGTCTGTGCGGTCGGACCATGTGTGTCTTCTCTAACCTCTGTCTGTTGTTCCAGGTCTGTGAGGTCGGACCATGTGTGTCTTCTCTAACCTCTGTCTGTTGTTCCAGGTCTGTGAGGTCGGACCATGTGTGTCTTCTCTAACCTCTGTCTGTTGTTCCAGGTCTGTGAGGTCTGTGAGGTCGGACCATGTGTGTCTTCTCTAACCTCTGTCTGTTGTTCCAGGTCTGTGAGGTCGGACCATGTGTGTCTTCTCTAACCTCTGTCTGTTGTTCCAGGTCTGTGAGGTCTGTGAGGTCGGACCATGTGTGTCTTCTCTAACCTCTGTCTGTTGTTCCAGGTCTTTGAGGTCTGTGAGGTCGGACCATGTGTGTCTTCCAGGTCTGTGAGGTCGGACCATGTGTGTCTTCTCTAACCTCTGTCTGTTGTTCCAGGTCTGTGCGGTCGGACCATGTGTGTCTTCTCTAACCTCTGTCTGTTGTTCCAGGTCTGTGAGGTGGGACCATGTGTGTCTTCTCTAACCTCTGTCTGTTGTTCCAGGTCTGTGAGGTCTGTGAGGTCGGACCATGTGTGTCTTCTCTAACCTCTGTCTGTTGTTCCAGGTCTGTGAGGTCTGTGAGGTCGGACCATGTGTGTCTTCTCTAACCTCTGTCTGTTGTTCCAGGTCTTTGAGGTCTGTGAGGTCGGACCATGTGTGTCTTCTCTAACCTCTGTCTGTTCTTCCAGGTCTTTGAGGTCTGTGAGGTCGGACCATGTGTGTCTTCTCTAACCTCTGTCTGTTGTTCCAGGTCTGTGAGGTCGGACCATGGGTGTCTTGTCCACTCTGGTGCGGGGGCTGGTGCGGGGCGCAGACCGCATGTCGGAGTACACCAGCAAACGCGGCTCCAGGACTCACAACAAAGGCCGCGGCTCCAGACCCACCGGGCGCAAAGTGGCCAGCAACAAGTTTGTGTCCGTCCGCCAAATGATCCCCGAGTTCGTGGTCCCACACCTCGAAGGGTTCCACCTGCGGCCGTATGTGTCGTACCGCGCTCCCCGGGGGTCGGAGCCGCCGCTGACCGCAGAGAGCCTGTTCGACCAGACGGTGGCGCCGCAGATCAGACAGGACTTTGAAGCAGGGACTTTCAGCAAAGAGCAGCTGCAGAAGTACGGCTTTGAACCCACGCAGGACGGAAAACTCTTTAGATTATTCCCCAAGAACTACGTCAGATAAATGTTAGGACTGTTCTCCAACCAGGAAGATTAATAAAGTTTGTTTATGACATCAGGTCAATTTATTTGTGTATCGCACTAAATTACTAAGTTGTTAATTCACCAACAACAGATCAGAGAATCATACAGTTTGAACAGATCCAGGACTGAGGCTGTAGACCCAGGACTGAGGCTGTAGACCCAGGACTGAGGCTGTAGACCCAGGACAGAGGCTGTAGACCCAGGACAGAGGCTGTAGACCCAGGACAGAGGCTGTAGACCCAGGACTGAGGCTGTAGACCCAGGACCGAGGCTGTAGACCCAGGACCGAGGCTGTAGACCCAGGACCGAGGCTGTAGACCCAGGACCGAGGCTGTAGACCCAGGACCGAGGCCGTAGACCCAGGACCGAGGCTGTAGACCCAGGACCGAGGCCGTAGACCCAGGACCGAGGCTACTGAGGCTGTAGACCCAGGACCGAGGCTGTAGACCCAGGACCGAGGCCGTAGACCCAGGACCGAGGCCGTAGACCCAGGACCGAGGCCGTAGACCCAGGACCAAGGCCGTAGACCCAGGACCGAGGCCGTAGACCCAGGACCGAGGCTGTAGACCCAGGACAGAGGCTGTAGATCCAGGACTGAGACTGTAGACCCAGGACTGAGACTGTAGACCCAGGACAGAGGCTGTAGACCCAGGACAGAGGCTGTAGACCCAGGACTGAGGCTGTAGACCCAGGACCGAGGCTGTAGACCCAGGACCGAGGCTGTAGACCCAGGACTGAGGCTGTAGATCCAGGACTGAGGCTGTAGACCCAGGACTGAGGCTGTAGACCCAGGACTGAGGCTGTAGACCCAGGACTGAGGCTGTAGACCCAGGACTGAGGCTGTAGACCCAGGACGGAGGCTGTAGACCCAGGACGGAGGCTGTAGATCCAGGACTGAGGCTGTAGACCCAGGACTGAGGCCGTAGACCCAGGACCGAGGCAGTAGACCCAGGACCGAGGCTGTAGACCCAGGACTGAGGCTGTAGACCCAGGACTGAGACTGTAGACCCAGGACTGAGGCAGTAGACCCAGGACAGAGGCTGTAGATCCATGATCATCAGAATATATTCTTTCTACGCTCCAAACACATATCATCCTTTAGAATCTGAAAGTATAAATCTATGGTAATAACCAGTGAAATGGCTCCCTCTAGCGGTGGAAGCAGGAAATGATCCAAACAACTGTTAGCAGTAGACACAGGACGTTATTCCCTAAAATTATTTAGACCTGACTATGACGTCATAGTCGGGATCATTATTGAACATTTGTTGTTTACAGAACGAGAAAACGTAGGGAACAGTTTCTCACTTGAAACAAGAAATAAACTTCAAGCAGTTTCTGTTCATGAGAAACATGAGAGAACCTTCATCCCACAGTGGAGAAATGCCAGTGTTGCAGTGCACAGGGCAGTAGTGAGAACACACACAGAGGTATAAGCTGTAAATGCTTTTGGATGTGGCTTTAGTCCAGAGGCCGACAACACGGGTTCAAACTTAGTCTAATTTTAAAAACTGTTGCTTTATTTTGTGATTACAAAGGAAACATTTCTGTATCTTTTTAAAAAAAAACATAATTTTGCTTTGTCCCGTTGGTAAATCTTGTTCAAAGGCTCAGTCAGAATGAGCACTTATTGGCTTATTTTAAGTAAATCAGAACCAGGTAGATCCAGAGACGAGGCTATAAACGACCTACACATAAGAACCAGACCATTGTACAGTATAAACAAGATAACTTTATTGATTCAACAAAACAAAACTATCCCCTCGAGCTCAGAGACCAAATGATTGTCCAGTGTTTGAGCAGAATCTAAACATTCCCCGTCGGCTTCTACAGTCTCTCTCCCAGAGTCTGCTCCTCTTCATCCAAACAGCAGCAACAGAACGATACAGACGGAGTTTACGCCGATCAAAGGAACTGAGGAGAAATAAAACAGAAAAATGACTCCATGATTCTCCACGACAAGTTTTTACTCGACATTGATAAAAGTGCAGGACACAATGGGTTCTTTACCTCTGCGGCCAATACAGCGGCCACAGACTGCAGATGGACTAGCTCAATGAAGCCCAACAGGGAAGTGCTCATGGAGGAAGTTTGGCTCCTCTCTCTGGCTCCTTTTGACTTAAATGTAAAAGTAAACGCCTCTAGCTCAGTGACGTTTGTGTGACATCACCCTTTTGGGCTTAAATCTGTGGTTTCTCTGTGATCCTGTGTTTATCTGTGATGTCTTTGTAAATACAGATATGACCATATAAGGACTGACCAATCAGAGGCCTTCATTGGGAAACTCCAGCTCGCCTTAGCAACTGTCTTAGCAACACGGCTGTCCTTGTTATGGCGCAACGCATCAGAACAAATGCCATACACTGTGGTGATGTCACACTGTGGTGATGTCACACTGTGGTGATGTCACACTGTGGTGATGTCACACTGTGGTGATGTCACACTGTGGTGATGTCATACTGTGGTGATGTCACACGGTGGTGATGTCACACTGTGGTGATGTCACACTGTGGTGATGTCACACTGTGGTGATGTCACACTGTGGTGATGTCATACTGTGGTGATGTCACACTGTGGTGATGTCATACTGTGGTGATGTCACACTGTGGTGATGTCACACTGTGGTGATGTCACACGGTGGTGATGTCACACTCACCTCTCATAACCGTTCGAACAGAGCGCACCAGGTTCATCATCTGTGTTTTAATCCCAGGGTCATCTCCGAAGCCTCCAACGCCTTGATCCACACCCCAGCCGACTACACACACACACACACAGAGACACACACACACACACACACACAGATACACACACACACACACACACACACACACACACACACAGAGACACACACACACACACACAGATACACACACACACACATACAGATACATACACACACACATACAGATACATACACACACACACACACAGATACACACACACACACACACACAGACACACACACACACACACACACACAGATACACACACACACACACACACACACACACACACACAGAGACACACACACACACACACACACAGATACACACACACACACATACAGATACATACACACACACACACACAGATACACACACACAGATACACACACACACACACACACACAGATACACACACACACACACAGAGACACACACACACACACACACACACACACACACATACAGATACACACACACACACACACAGATACACACACACACACACACACACACACATTATCATATACTGTATGTATAGTGTGTGTGTGTGATGTTTGTGTCTTGTGTGTATCTGTGTGTGTGTCTTGTGTGTATGCATTATCATGTATGTGTATTTTATATGTGTGTGCGTTATTATATATATGCAGTAAGTGTGTGTGTGTCTCACAGGGTAATAACACTTGTGACGTATGAAAGCAGCGTCAGATTGTGACGTTTTTTCAAACTCACTTTTGTTTAAGAATCTGTCTTCGTGAAGAACTGCGACTGCGTTCACACAGAGCAGAGCCGCCTGGATCAGAGAGTACAGAGAGAACGCCATTCAGACTGTACAACGAGGACAGCAGTCAGGAGATGCTAGGCTAGCTCTGTTAGCTTCACTGTTTACGTCTGACGCGGACTACGGTGGCCGCGAACAGACAAAACTCACAATAATGTGTTTTTCAACGAATCAAATTAATACAATCATAACAAGGGAAAGCAGTTATTTGGTTGAAACACCAAAGTGCGAAAAAACAAACAAAACAAACATTAAAACAATATAAATAAAACTTTATTGATCTCACAATGAAAAAGGTGCAGACAGTTAAAAAGTAACATAATAATTACACTACATCAAAAAGAGTGAAGGCCTCAAACCTGTGATCGAACGAGTCTCCCTCATTCTGACGTTTACCGCGGCTACAGGAGTAAGTCAATAAACTGATGACGTTTCATAGAAAACAAATCAAACTCAAAGATGAGAATATTCAACTACTCACAATATTCTAATTCTCTATAATCCATGTCTGTAAAGACCTTTAGCACGAAACATGTTCTGTTCACATCGTGTTAGTTCAATTATTCACAAACTGAGCAGTTACTTGGAAACATAAGGTGACGTCAGGGTGTCCAGACTTATGAGCAAGCCCTGTGAGTCGCCATAAAGGCTGTGGGTTAAGAATGGTGCAGAGAAAAAGTATATGATAAACTGATAAAGACCTGGGACTCAGAGGAGCACAGGGACTGGCCTCCTGCTGGGACTCCGAGGAGCACAGGTACTGGCCTCCTGCTGGGACTCTGAGGAGCACAGGGACTGGCCTCCTGCTGGGACTCTGAGGAGCACAGGGACTGGACTCCTGCTGGGACTCTGAGGAGCACAGGGACTGGCCTCCTGCTAGGACTCTGAGGAGCACAGGGACTGGTCTCCTGCTGGGACTCTGAGGAGCACAGGGACTGGCCTCCTGCTGGGACTCTGAGGAGCACAGGGACTGGCCTCCTGCTGGGACTCTGAGGAGCACAGGGACTGGCCTCCTGCTGGGACTCTGAGGAGCACAGGGACTGGCCTCCTGCTGGGACTCTGAGGAGCACAGGTACTGGCCTCCTGCTGGTCCCAGAGTCAGGACGATCCAAGTGGAGGCAGCGTTTCAGATTCATGTGGGAAAGGCTTCTACTCAAAACGTTTTTAACCTGGATTTGATCAAATGTCAGTTTTGCTGCAACAACGAGAAGCTTGTGTGCGATTATAATGTTCATCCATTTTCTTCCACATCATCCGTTGCCGGGTCGCGGGTGCAGCCGTCTCAGCAGACGCCCAGACGTCCCTCTCACACACTTTCTACAGCTCGCCCGGGGCGACCCCAAGACGTTTCCATGTTTCGTGCTAAAATTTGTTTAAGTGCTTAACGAAAAAACAGAGCCACACATCAAACTTTTAAAAACTTTATTTACCCTTTGAACCTGAAACTATGAACAGGAGATTCCAGTCCATGAAGTTTGGACAAACTTCAGAAAATCATATTGAACAATGATCCACTTTACAACTTTGATAACACACAAACATTCACAAAGCATGCATATATAATCTCTGGGCAATCACAGTTAGAACACTTTAGTACCAGCTCGGCCTGGATAGAACCAGGACCTGGTACTGGTCACACAGAGCAGAGCAGGTGGACACAGGGTGAAAAAACAGCCTTTGCTCCAATAGCACTAATAACTGTCTCCTCGGGGCGGACCGTACTGCGGCGCTGCGTACTGAGAATACTGGAAGGTGAAACACACGGGCACGCCAGGGCTCACGTGCACCGGGACCGCCCTGACCACGGGCAGCGTCCTGACCACGGGCAGCGTCCTGACCCCTGGAAGCGTCCTGACCCCTGGAGGTACCTTGACCACGGGCAGCGCCTTAACCACAGTCATGCGGGACGCCTTCCCCTGGACGTACGGAGCCACCGTGACCACCGGGAGCGGCTCGAGTGGCCCCTCTGTGGCGTGTGGCGGGAGATCTGTGACCACGTCCACACCCAGGCTCAGGTCCTCCACACCCGGGCTCAGGTCTGGAGACAGGGGGGCGGGCCCCGGAGTCAGGAGGATGTCTGACTCTGGCGTTTGTCCGTCTGCGGAGCTCTGAAAGTCTGTGTTGTCGATGGGGACTGCGGCTGGGTCCAGAACAGCTGGGTCCAGAACAGCTGGGTCCAGAACAGCTGGGTCCAGAACAGCTGGGTCCAGAACAGCTGGGTCCAGAGCGGCTGGGTCCAGAGCGGCTGGGTCCAGAGCAATGGTTGCAGTGAGGTCTGTCGGGGGTGGAACGTCTGGGGCCTCGGTGACAGTGGATTCGGTCGCTTCAGGCAGCTCCGGTTCCTCAGCCTCTTCCACCTCCACTTCTTCCACTTCTTCCCCCTCTTCAGACGAGTTCACTTCTACAGAGTCGGACTCTTCTGCAGCTGTGTTCAGAAACACCTGTGGAAAACAAGAATGAGACCTCCTCAGACTGTAGGAGCTGAGGTCGCCGTACGGTTTACCTACTGCGGAAGAAGCCGACAAGAGCCTTTGAAAAGGTTCTAGAGTCGAAAGATCTGTCAAGAGAGACCAACAAGAAACTAGAGAGCCCCGAGAGAGAGATGAGAGCCCAAAGAGAGTCCAGAGAGCGAGACCAGAGACCAATAAGATCCCAGAGACCAACAAAAATGCAACAAGAGGCCAGCGAGAGAGACCAGAGAAAAACTGGAGAGTCCCGAGAGAAAGACCAGAGAGCAACAAGATCCCACCAATAAAAGTGCAAAAGAGACGATCAAGAAACTAGAGACCAGAAAGAAACTAGAGAGAGACCAGTGAAAAACTACAGAGGGAACCCAGCAAGAGACAAGCAAGAAACTAGAGAGACCAGTGAGCGAGACCTGAGAAAAACTAGGGAGAACCCAGCGAGAGACCAGTAAGAGACCAGCAAGAAGCTAGAGAGAGCCCCGAGAGCGAGACCAGAGACCAACAAAAGTGCAACAAGAGACCAGCAAGAAACTAGAGAGATCAGAGAGACTCGAGAGAAACCAGAGAGACTCGAGAGAGAGAGAGACCAGCAAGAAACTAGAGAGACCAGTGAGCGAGACCTGAGAAAAACTAGGGAGAACCCAGCGAGAGACCAGTAAGAGACCAGCAAGAAGCTAGAGAGATCAGAGAGACTCGAGAGAAACCAGAGAGAGACCAGCGAGAAGCTAGAGAGAGCCCTGAGAGCGAGACCAGAGACCAACAAAAGTGCAATAAGAGACCAGCAAGAAACTAGAGATCAGAGAGACTCGAGAGAAACCAGAGAGACTCGAGAGAAACCAGAGAGACTCGAGAGAGAGAGAGAGAGAGACCAGCAAGAAACTAGAGAGATCAGAGAGACTCGAGAGAAACCAGAGAGACTCGAGAGAAACCAGAGAGACTCGAGAGAAACCAGAGAGACTCGAGAGAGAGAGAGAGAGACCAGCAAGAAAAACCAGAGGCCAAGACAAGAGTTTACAAAGCTGGTTTAGACCCTTCATTATCCATGTTTTAGGAGCTGTAGAATAAAGTTATATGATAAATTCTCACTGGTTTCGCCGCGACCACCGTCAGCAGGAACAACACACTGATGGTCCTCCACAGCAGGGTCTCCATCTTCTGATCTGGAACATCACACCGTCACACAACTGGCACACACAAACTACCATCAAACATCTTACCTCACGCTCTCTGACAAACCAGATGCCGGCAGCTGCTGGTGTCGGGCTTATATACTGCCGCTGGTGCCTGTGACCATGTGGGATAACTCATCTGAGCAGCGTGTCATTACCACGCGGGGGACTCTCAAATTAGATTTCGCTCGAAAACTGTCGGTGGAGAATAGTCAAGAACAAGAGTCACGCCTTTGTGGCCGCGGGACAAACAATAGGATCTGCTCAGAATACACGAAACCCCAAGAGTTTACTTTGGCTTCACCCACAAGCGGCTAAACATAACACGATCATGGTTCAATCACACCCAACACGCACTGCATTCTGGGTATTAGCTTCAAAGTGTTTAGGGGCAAAGACTGGTCCATACAATGATAGAACCAGAGCCAAGAGAGAGACTAAAGTAGGACCTGGGACCAATCAGGGTAGAAGAGAGGAGAGTCGGTATAGGGCCAAAGTTAATTGACATCTCCTTTAATAATACATTTCTGGGTCTTGGGGGGGGGGGGGTTCCGTGGGGGCTTCAGGCAGAGTGGGGTTAAGTGTCTTGCTCAGGGACACGGCGACAGCAGCAGACTTCAGTGGGAGCAGGTGGTCGTGTGGAGGAGCAGCTCAGTTTGTAGAGCACTGGTCTTCAGGCCTAATGGTCGTGGGTTGGACTTTCTCAAAACCCTTTAGAATGGGTTTAAAGAAGCTATACCCGATTTTTTTTCTAAGTAGTTCATAAAAATGCTTTTTACTACATACAAGTTGTATCATAATACATAATTTAATTGAAAACTTGAGGTCATTGATTCCACTGTGTATGAAATTCAGGCAGTGAAAAGTGCTGAGTAGAGTCTGAGCGGGACGTTCTCCTCCGCTCACAGAACAAGAAGCGACCAGCCTGCGTCCTCTAGTCTCTACAGCCTGTGTCCTCTAGTCTCTACAGCCTGTGTCCTCTAGTCTCTACAGCCTGTGTCCTCTAGCCTCTACAGCCTGTGTCCTCTAGTCTCTACAGCCTGTGTCCTCTAGCCTCTACAGTCTGTGTCCTCTAGCCTCTACAGCCTGCGTCCTCTAGTCTCTACAGCCTGCGTCCTCTAGCCTCTACAGCCTGTGTCCTCTAGCCTCTACAGCCTGTGTCCTCTAGTCTCTACAGCCTGTGTCCTCTAGTCTCTACAGCCTGTGTCCTCTAGTCTCTACAGCCTGTGTCCTCTAGTCTCTACAGCCTGAGTCCTCTAGTCTCTACAGCCTGTGTCCTCTAGTCTCTACAGCCTGTGTCCTCTAGTCTCTACAGCCTGTGTCCTCTAGCCTCTACAGCCTGTGTCCTCTAGTCTCTACAGTCTGTGTCCTCTAGTCTCTACAGCCTGTGTCCTCTAGTCTCTACAGCCTGTGTCCTCTAGCCTCTACAGCCTGTGTCCTCTAGTCTCTACAGTCTGTGTCCTCTAGTCTCTACAGCCTGTGTCCTCTAGTCTCTACTACAGCCTGTGTCCTCTAGTCTCTACAGCCTGTGTCCTCTAGTCTCTACAGCCTGTGTCCTCTAGTCTCTACAGCCTGCGTCCTCTAGCCTCTACAGCCTGTGTCCTCTAGTCTCTACAGCCTGTGTCCTCTAGTCTCTACAGCCTGTGTCCTCTAGTCTCTACAGCGCTGCTCAACACCAGGGCTTCGACTTCAAAATTCGAATATAATTCTAAAATAAAAAATATATACATATTTGAACAAATATTAGACAACCCTTATAATTAGAAATGTATTTAATGACTGCAAATAAAATAGTTAGCTCCCAAAGGTTTCACCGGGACGTGCTAGGCAGGTACAGCTAAGCTAGCTAGCTGTTTCAAGGTAACTTCCGGGTTTTTCGCGATCGCTTTTTGTCACTTTAAAACAGTATTTTTGTCATGAAAACGTTGACAGCAAATTCTGAAACAGTCCGTGCATGTGTGTTAAGGATGTATATGTGTACTGCATTGTCCGATTGACGTTTAATGGTGTTGATTGATTGATATGTATTTGTTTATTGAGCGTGGCTAGCTCCGTTGGCTTCTCTACACAGACAAGTGTGCAGAAAACTGCACAATGTAGTGACAGGCGCTGATGGCTTGTTGTACTTGCAAAGTAATGGCAGTATTTTACACACCTGAATTACAAACAGAGGTTGCATTGGGGCTGCGGTCATTATTGGTTTGAGAGTTCTGTTATCAAGAAAAAATGATCGGAAGAATTGCATTCAAGTCAATGGAGTGCTGCTGCTGTGAGGAGCTGTATAATAAATTATAATTAAATATTAGAATATATTCTAATGTTTAAATTAATACATCCGGACACGAAACGTATTCTTTTACTTATATATTGTGTTAGCAGTGCGTTGCTTTAGTGCCATTTCATCAGTGATTGTTGTACAGCTTAAAAGAAGTTGTGCTAATGCTAATGTTAGCATACATATCAGATCGCAAATAAAACTAGGTGGCTCCGTGTTATGAGAGCGTAGGTGAAATGAGAAGCCTGTGAGCGAGCTGGGGGGCGGTGCTAAACATTCAAACATTGTAGAAACGGGTATAGCGCCTTTAATGACTTCAGCTTTATCTGCTTCGTCCCTGTGTATAATCTATAGTCTATATCATATCAGCTCAGGGACTACAGGTGGAATTTATCTCTTGAGCTAAAACCTGGTACAATGCATCTTTCCTTTTGAGGTTAATGTTTATCGTACACTGTCCATCTTAAATAAACTGAACCAACATGTGTAGTGTCTGAACATGTACATTTACAATACAACAGACAGCACCTATATCCACATTATTCTATTCTCACGATATCTGATTATTTTCAGATTTCTACATTGTTATTTTTATTATGAAATTCTAGCTTCTGTGACAACACAATTTCTCTGTGGATCCATGAAGTCCGTCTCAGTCATTGTTTTAGAACCCAAACATGCAAATATTTGTTGAAAGAATTGTATTTTTGGAACGCAGAATTTAATGACATTTGGCAAAGAAGCATAATCTCTTTTTGGTTCAATTCATTCACTAAAGTACGTGTCCAAGAACACAGACTTCTGCCAAAACCTTTGAACTTTATGTTGTAACTGAGGTGCTACGGATGCATCTCTAGACTGTACTTCACAACAAGAAGGTTCTGGGTTCGATTCCACCTCCAGACTCTCTGTGGCGTTTCCTCCAGGTGCTCCGGTTTCCCCCACTACAGAAAACATGTACAAAAGCTCCCATAACACCCTCCATGTCCCCGCTCTATTCAATAACAAACTCAATCTTGTATTAAATGTGTGAGTAGGTGAAACAAAAGCGATTGTCAGAGGCTGATCTGGAATGTGTGCTCGGCCACGCCCCAAACACACCATCAACACAAAAACGCAACCAGGACATTCTCGTCAAATACAGTTTATTTAAAATGAGTCTTCTCTCTAATCTCCGTCAGTCTCACCACTTCCTGTGAGGGAAAAAATGCAGACTGTCACACCCACCACGGCACGTATACGTTTGATTTATGATTGCACCTCTGGTTTCTCCGCTTGAGCCGGCGAAGTCTGGGAGGTCTGAGAGGACGGGGAGGACGGGGAGGACGGGGAGGACGGGGCACAGGGTCCGGGTTCTGCTTTTCCATCGAGCTCCTTCAGACTGGTCGCACACACCCCCGGGGCATCACTCCTGTTTTTAATCACATAAGACAGTATTTGTGTATTTCCCTGAATCACAACAGCGGCAAGTTGTGGATTCGCCATCAACAGAATTTATGAGTTTGTACACAGGAAATGCAATAATAAAACAAAACACAGAAGCCATTGGTCCAGAGAGCAGGACAACTGGCGTCCAGATACGTCCTTGAATGTCCCGGATCATCACTGTCCAAGTCTCCTGCGTCGGCAAAGAACCACCTGGAACTATGCAGGGAAAAAGTGAGGAACCTCCAGGCGGCGGCAGGGTCTGGGACTTTGCCTGGGACTAGGGCCGGGTTCAGGGGTTCTACATGTACCAACAGACTGCTCCAAACAGGTCCAGAACACACACACAAAGTATCCATACCCCTGACCCAGACAGTAGAACTCACCTGGCCTGGGTCGCTCTCCTCCTCTTGCAAACCAGCACCACCACCATGATGAGCAGCAGGAGGACCAGCAGCCCCGCGGCCCCGTACACCAGGGGCCAGCGCAGACTGGTCAGAAGGCCGTTCTCACACGAGGGCCCCGAGTACAGCAGGGGACACACACACTGGGTCTGACCCTCCACCTCCACACAGCGCCCCCTACTGCTGCAGTGCCTCTCACTGCACTCCTCCAGGCCCAGCTCCAAGGGGCCCATCTCCCAGGAGCCCTCACTGTCGTTTGAGGGCCGAGCGGAGGCCTCTCCTGAGGGAGGAGAGGTCAGGAGGTCCGGAGAGTCAGCGAGGTCAGAGAGAGAGTTCAGAGTCAGGCCTGAAACCACAGATTAGATCCAATGATTCAAACAAACAGACTAGAACTGATGACTTCACATTTGTCCATCTATGTCAAGATGTCTGACCATTCAAACTAATGACCTGTGCTCAGCGTCTGGACAGAGCCCAAACATTACAAGTCACATTTCAGTCTGAGCTGATGACTGTAGGGGGCAGCACTGTGCCAGCTGGAAGTGTTTAGAAGGAGATAACTAAAGAACGAGAGCTTTGGGAAAGCTGCAGGTTCACAGTCCGACTCCCACCCCCCAGACTCCCACCCCAGACTCCCACCCCAGACTCCCACCCCAGACTCCCACCCCAGACTCCCACCCCAGACTCCCACCCCAGACTCCCACCCCAGACTCCCACCCCAGACTCCCACCCCAGACTCCCACCCCAGACTCCCACCCCAGACTCCCACCCCAGACTCCCACCCAGACTCCCACCCAGACTCCCACCCAGACTCCGGCAGACGTACAGTTCTCGTCGGAGCGGTCGGCGCAGTCCACGTGGCCGTCGCAGAACTTGCTGAGGGGCAGACAGGAGAGCAGGTCCCAGCAGGGCCTGCTCCTGCTGCCGCAGTGTTGCCGTGGGAGACAGTGGGTGGAGTTCAGGGGGGCGTGGTCAAAGTCACACCCACAGGAGCGGCCCTCCCCAGTGGGAAGGCAAAGGTGAGAGCACCCCCCATTGTCCGACGAGCACCGGGTTGAACCTGGTCCAAAAAGAAATTAAAATATGAACAGTTTTATTTCAGGACAAAGTCAGACTGAGCTTTGGTGCAAGAGATGAAGACAGCATCAGGAAGACGATCCAGTGAGACCACGAGAGAGGGAGAGAGAGAGAGACCGCGAGAGAGGGAGACAGAGAGAGAGACCACGAGAGAGGGAGACAGAGAGAGAGACCACAAGAGAGGGAGAGAGAGAGACCACGAGAGAGGGAGAGAGAGAGACCACGAGAGAGGGAGACAGAGAGACCACGAGAGAGGGAGACAGAGAGACCACGAGAGAGGGAGACAGAGAGACCACGAGAGAGGGAGACAGAGAGACCACGAGAGAGGGAGACAGAGAGACCACGAGAGAGGGAGACAGAGAGACCACGAGAGAGGGAGACAGAGAGACCACGAGAGAGGGAGACAGAGAGACCACGAGAGAGGGAGACAGAGAGACCACGAGAGAGGGAGACAGAGACACCACGAGAGAGGGAGAGAGAGAGACCACGAGAGAGGGAGACAGAGAGAGAGACCACGAGAGAGGGAGACAGAGAGACCACGAGAGAGGGAGACAGAGAGACCACGAGAGAGGGAGACAGAGAGACCACGAGAGAGGGAGACAGAGAGACCACGAGAGAGGGAGACAGAGAGAGAGACCACGAGAGAGGGAGACAGAGAGACCACGAGAGAGGGAGACAGAGAGACCACGAGAGAGGGAGACGGAGAGACCACGAGAGAGGGAGACAGAGAGAGAGACCACGAGAGAGGGAGACAGAGAGAGAGACCACGAGAGAGAGCGAGACAGACAGAGACCAAGAGAGAGAGCGAGACAGACAGAGACCAAGAGAGAGAGACAGAGACCACGAGAGAGAGCGAGACAGACCACGAGAGAGAGAGACCACGAGAGAGCGACAGACCACGAGAGAGTGCGAGACAGACCACGAGAGACAGAGACCAAGAGAGAAAGCGAGACAGAGACCACGAGAGAGAGCGAGACAGACCACGAGAGACAGAGACCAAGAGAGAAAGCGAGACAGAGACCACGAGAGAGAGCGAGAGAGAGACCACGAGAGAGGGCGAGACCAAGACCACGAGAGAGAGCGAGACAGACCACGAGAGAGAGAGACCAAGAGAGAGAGACAGACCACGAGAGAGAGAGAGACAGACCAAGAGAGAGAGCGAGACAGACCACGAGAGAGAGCGAGACAGACCACGAGAGAGAGCGAGACAGACCACGAGAGAGAGCGAGACAGACCACGAGAGAGAGCGAGACAGACCACGAGAGAGAGCGAGACAGACCACGAGAGAGAGCGAGACAGACCACGAGAGAGAGCGAGACAGACCACGAGATAGAGCGAGACAGACCACGAGAGAGAGAGACCACGAGAGAGAGAGACCACGAGAGAGAGAGACCACGAGAGAGAGAGACCAAGAGAGCGACAGAGACCACGAGAGAGAGCGAGACAGACCACGAGAGAGAGAGACCAGAGAGAGAGCGACAGAGACCACGAGAGAGAGAGACAGACCACGAGAGAGAGAGAGACAGACCACAAGAGAGAGCGAGACAGACCACAAGAGAGAGCGAGAGAGACCACGAGACAGACCACGAGACAGACCACGAGACAGACCGAGAGCCACGAGAGAGAGCGAGACAGACCACGAGAGAGAGCGAGACAGACCACGAGAGAGAGCCACGAGAAAGAGCCACGAGAGAGACCACGAGAGAGAGACCACGAGAGAGCCACGAGAGACCACAAGAGAGAGCGAGACAGACCACGAGAGAGACCACGAGAGAGACCACGAGAGAGACCACGAGAGAGAGCCACGAGAGACCACGAGAGAGCGAGACAGACCACGAGAGAGAGCGAGACAGACCACGAGAGCCACGAGAGAGAGACCACGAGAGACCACGAGAGAGAGACCACGAGAGACCACGAGAGAGAGACAGACCACGAGAGAGAGCGAGACAGACCACGAGAGAGAGCGAGACAGACCACGAGAGAGCCACGAGAGACCACGAGAGAGAGCGAGACAGACCACGAGCGAGACAGACCACGAGAGAGAGCCACGAGAGAGAGACAGACCACGAGAGAGAGCCACGAGAGAGAGACAGACCACGAGAGAGAGCCACGAGAGAGAGACAGACCACGAGAGAGAGCGAGACAGACCACGAGAGAGACCACGAGAGAGCGAGACAAAAACAAATGCATGTGAACATTTGTAACAAAACCAGGATCGAAGATTTTATCAAATGCTTCATTTCTGTTCTGACCCTCACCGTTACCACAAGTCGTTACCATAAGTCGTTACCATAAGTCGTTACCATAAGTCGTTACCATAAGTCGTTACCATAAGTCGTTACCATAAGTCGTTACCATAAGTCGTTACCATAAGTCGTTACCATAAGTCACCGTTACAACACGTCGTTACCACACGTCGTTACCATCTGTACCATATGTCGTTACCATCTGTACCATATGTCGTTACCATCTGTACCATATGTCGTTACCATCTGTACCATATGTCGTTACCATCTGTACCATATGTCGTTACCATCTGTACCATATGTCGTTACCTTTCTGGTGTGAGCTGCTGAACACCTTGAATCCGACCAGTTTTGTGGAGACTTCAAACCACATCTGGTTTTGCTGCTGCTGGTCCTGGTACCAGACTCTGGTCTTTTCTGAAAAGGAGTGTGTTCAGTGATGAAACCAGTTTGCCTCCCCCAGCCTCCCACTCCCTCCCCCCTGGCCTCCCCTCCCCCCTGGCCTCCCACTCCCTCCCCCCTTGCCTCCCACTCCCTCCCCCCTGGCCTCCCACTCCCTCCCCCCTGGCCTCCCACTCCCTCCCCCCTGGCCTCCCGCTCCCTCCCCCCCCCCCCGGCCTCCCACTCCCTCCCCCCCGGCCTCCCACTCCCTCCCCCCCGGCCTCCCACTCCCTCCCCCCAACATCTCCTTGTAGCTCTTCACCTCCAGTGGTCATCCAGAGCAGAGTTTCGTCGTACAGTGTGACAGCAGTCAGACCGTCTCCCACCTTCAGCTCTGTGTAGGAGAGAAGGTCCAGACGCACAGAGCCCACCGCCCCCAAGCCTGGAGAAACACACTCCACTGTTTACACAACACACAATACACACAATACACACAACACACACATGTGGAGGAGGCCCAGAGTCAGGACTAAACATGATCCATGCTAAAACCTGGAACAGTCTTCCTGAAAATGTGAGAGACTGATAACGTTCAAACCCAGGATAAAAACAAATCTATTTCTGCTACAACTGAAAGATTTTATCTTTACTCTTTTATTCTGATGTGAATGTTTTCATCTGGTTTTGATGAAACCAGGTCTGAAAAGACCTTCACGACTTTACTGATATTCTTGACTGTGTTTTAATCATTACTATCACTAATATCAATATATATTTTTATTTTATTTGATTGATTCTTGTTTCTGATTTGGGGGGGTTCATGATCAAGTTCATCCTGGAGAGACTACAAGAGACGAGATGTGTTGAAGAGTTCTTTATGTGTTTGAGATGTTATGGCTTGAGTTTATAGTTTGGAGCTTACTGTGGCCGTGCTCTGAGGGGCCTGTGCTCTGAGGGGCCTGTGCTCTGAGGGGCCTGTGCTCTGAGGGGCCTGTGCTCTGAGGGGCCTGTGCTCTGAGGGGCCTGTGCTCTGAGGGGCCTGTGCTCTGAGGGGCCTGTGCTCTGAGGGGCCTGTGCTCTGAGGGGCCTGTGCTCTGAGGGGCCTGTGCTCTGAGGGGCCTGTGCTCTGAGGGGCCTGTGCCTGGGACGGATCCCCAAAGAGTCTGCAATCACTTGAGTTTTTTAAAAACTTGAGATTGTGTTGGAGTCTGGAAGATGTTTCTGGATTCTGCAAAAGGATTTAATTTAGAAAAGTTAAATCCTTTCAGGCGCTTCATGATTAAATTATATTATATTGTATTATTTATTGATCCTGTGCCTTTGACCAAAGCGGTTCGTTTCTAAACTACAGTGAGTGGGCGGAGCTTTCTTGTTCAGGACAAACCTTAGATTAAAGAATAAAAACATTGAAAAGAAAATTATTGAAGCAGATCAGCTCTGAACATATCAGACTCTGCCCCGCCCACCCTAGCCACACAGCCCCGCCCACCCCACTGCCCAACAGCCCCGCCCCGCCCACTCTGCTCTGCTAAAGTGACGTACCGGTGTCGGCCCAGAACAGGACTTTCCCGTCGCTGGAGAAGACAAGAGTCCTGGGTGTCACCGCGTCCTTCCACACGACGCTGCGGCGCCCTCCGTCCATGTCGGCGCACTCCACGGTCTCCCCCTTCTCCCCCGTCTCCCCCCTCGGCTCCCCTGTGCTGGTGAAACAGAGGCGCCCGCTCTGAGGGTGCAGAGCGATGGCGTGCACGGCGCCGAGGTCGTCTGCCAGGAGCACGGCCGAGCGCCCGGTGCCGGTGCTGGTGACGTGGATCCTCGGCTGCTCGCTGCTGCTCCAGAACACGTTCCCGCTGCTCCAGTCCAGAGCCAACGCCGTGATGCGGTCGTGGAGCAGCCTCAGCAGATGGCGAGGGGCGCTCAGGCCGCCGTCTGCGAGCGTGAGCGCGCTCAGAGACGCCGTGCTGTCGTCGGTCACATATAAAGCCTGGTCTTTGAAGCTGTAGTCCAAGATGGCCGCCTGGTTGATGTGTGGCAGCTGAATGGAGGAGTGCTCGGGCCAGTCCTTCAAGCCGGGGGCCGGGAACCGGGACGGCAGGAAAACCTAGAACAGACAGTTACAGTCCTCACTACGGAAACTTGTTCAGCTCTAGACCCAGAGCTTTTTAATCCAGCTTCTGTTTCAGGAATCTCCACAATCACTGAGGTTTCATTTGCTTCTGCTCCTCAGTAAGTCCTGGGTCTACAGCCTCAGTCCTTCATCTGTCCAATAGGGCGTCTCCATGCCATCCCTCCCCTTCCTCTGATTGGTTCCCAGATCCATGTAAACACTTTGCCCGAGTTCCCATAGAGACCCCAGACTCAGATGTTGGTACCTGAGTGAGCGCAGCAGGAGCCAGCAGCAGCAGGAAGGCCGTGTCGGGTCTGGAGCAGGAGCGCTGGTCCTGGGACAGCAGCAGACCAAAGGGACACCTGCAGACCGGCCGAGGCCCCGGGGCCAGCACACACAGGTGGGAGCAGCCAGGGGCCTCACAGGGCCTCTCTGTGGAGCTCTGCAGCAGCGGGTGCATGACCTGGGACCACACATCATCAAGCGGACAATAGTTACTGTGGCGTTTTGCTTTTAGAACATGGATCATTCTGATGTAAAGTACAGGACTAAAGAAAACTACAGCGGAGGTTTTACTGCATCAAAGCGTGTTTCTCCACATGGAACATTTGATAAAGGACAGAGTTCTAAAGGAGAGCGCAGGCAGTGAGCAGCCTGTGGCCAGAAAGATGCTTTGGAAAAACAGTCTCCACACAATATTTACTTTCAATAAAAATAAATTGGACAATATGAAGTTCAGTTATGTAATAGTTACGGTCATCAACTGTTACTTTAAACGCCGGGTTTAGGTCGGTGTGAAAACCATGATGCGGTGGAACGAACAACAATCCACTCGTCTGACACTGAGCTGTGGCACCTTGACCCCGAACGGCTGCTGGGGCCTCTTCAGGAGCACTCGTCGGCTCTTCCCGGTCCCTCTGTGAGCTCCCTGCACCGCTCTCCTCCGAGTGTCGGACCAGTACAACACATCGTTGAAAACTGCGATTGCAAACGGATTATCGGTGCCCATCTGCAGGATCTGAAACAAGGATCATGGAAAGTCTGTATCTGTCCGAGAGAGAGACCGAGAGAGAGACAGAGAGAGTGACAGAGAGACCGAGAGAGAGACAGAGAGAGAGAGGCCGAGAGAGAGACAGAGAGAGAGACCGAGAGAGAGACCGAGAGAGAGACCGAGAGAGAGACCGAGAGAGAGACCGAGAGAGAGACCGAGAGAGAGACCGAGAGAGAGACCGAGAGAGAGACCGAGAGAGAGACCGAGAGAGAGACCGAGAGAGAGACCGAGAGAGAGACCGAGAGAGAGACCGAGAGAGAGACCGAGAGAGAGACCGAGAGAGAGACCGAGAGAGAGACCGAGAGAGAGACCGAGAGGCCAAGAGAGAGCGGGAGAGAGAGAGAGGGCGAGAGAGAGACCGAGAGAGAGACCGAGAGAGAGACCGAGAGAGAGAGGCCGAGAGAGAGACAGAGAGAGAGACAGAGAGAGAGACAGAGACAGAGACAGAGACAGAGAGCCCGAGAGGCCAAGAGAGAGCGGGAGAGAGAGAGAGCGATGGCGAGAGAGATCGCGAGAGAGAGCCCCCCCAGCCTCGCCTGGATGTCCTCCCCCTCCCCCCTCCAGCCTCAGCTGGATGTCCTCTCCCCCCAGCCTCACCTGGATGTCCTCCCCCTCCCCCCTCCCCCCTCCAGCCTCCCGCTTCACCTGGATGTCCTCCCCCTCCCCCCAGCCTCACCTGGATGTCCTCCCCCTCCCCCCTCCAGCCTCCCGCCTCCCCTGGATGTCCTCCCCCTCCCCCCAGCCTCACCTGGATGTCCTCCCCCTCCCCCCTCAAGCCTCCAGCCTCCCCCCCAGCCTCACCTGGATGTCCTCCCCCTCCAGCCTCCCCCAGCCTCACCTGGATGTCCTCCCCCTCCCCCCTCCAGCCTCTCGCCTCACCTGGATGTCCTCCCCCTCCCCCCAGCCTCACCTGGATGTCCTCCCCCTCCCCCCAGCCTCACCTGGATGTCCTCCCCCTCCCCCCTCAAGCCTCCAGCCTCCCGCCCCAGCCTCACCTGGATGTCCTCCCCCCTCAAGCCTCCCGTCCCAGCCTCACCTGGATGTCCTCCCCCTCCCTCCTGCAGCCTCCCTCCTCCAGCCTCACCTGGACGTCCTCCGCCTCCCGCCCCAGCCTCACCTGGATGTCCTCCCCCTCCAGCGTGGCAGAGCCGATGGCCTTGAGGCGCTGGTCGGTCCAGTAGACCCGGTTGGACACGGCGTCTGCGGCCACGCCCACAGGCCAGCCCAGGTGGGAGGTGACCAGAGCCTTCCTCTCAGAGCCGTCCATCCCAGAGCGCTCAATCTTCACCGTGGCGCCGACCTCCGTCCAGAACATCCACCTGACGGGAGGGGGCGGGGCAGAGAGGGGGCGGGGCAGAGAGAGGGCGGGGCAGAGAGAGGAAAAACTCAATCTTTTGTGACCATTTAATGCTTTAGCTTCAGTGGACTGAGACTTCAGGTACAGACCCCTTCTGTGGGAGCAGAGCCAGAGACCTGGGCTGGTCCAGGTCCTGGTCCAGGATCACGGTGTAGTCTGGACTGGTCCCTGAGGCCTCCGGCAGCTGGACCGCGAGGATCTGGCTCTTCACGCCATCGATCCAGTACACGTTCCTCCCGAGCCAGTCCACGGCCACGGCGTCTGCTCGAACGCCTGGGAGAGACAGAGAGAAACTCCAGAGAGAGAGAAAGGCCCCGTCCCAATTCTCACCCTTAAAAAGCACACTTGCCCTATAGAGTTTGCGTGTGCCCGCGGGAGTGGAAGGGTGTCCCAATACTTAGGGAGAAGAGGCACACCCCTAAACACCACCCTTGAGCACAAGTGAGGTCCGGAGCCCACTTGCGAGCGACTGTGATCCCATGATGCATTACGATAGCTTTTGGTAAAGTAGCTGAGGCAAAACCGCGCCACAATAAAAGAAAACAACATGAAACACCTGCGCACAAGTTTGTGCAGAACATGGAGAGAGAGAGAGAGACTACACACAGAGAAACTCTACACACAGAGAAACTCTACACACAGAGAAACTCTACACACAGAGAAACTCTACACACAGAGAAACTCTACACACAGAGAAACTTCAGAGACAGACGCAAGAGAAACCTCAGTCTGCTCTGCCAGGATAGAACCAGGGCTAAAGAAAGCCTGTTAAATATTGCTGGTGGAAATGCTCGCAAGTAGAGTAGAGTAGAGTAGAGTAGTTTCCGCCCTAAACATATCAATATTTTCTAGGAATTCTAGAGAAACATGTCCAGTGGTGGAAAGGAGGATTGCATTCTGGACCCTGAGGACCTCCTAAACCAAACCCGAGCCTCCTGGTACCTTTGATGAGAGTCCCTGTTGCCCTGTAGTCCTAGTACCTTTGATGAGAGTCCCTGTGGCCCTGTAGTCCTAGTACCTTTGATGAGAGTCCCTGTGGCCCTGTAGTCCTAGTACCTTTGATGAGAGTCCCTGTGGCCCTGTAGTCCTGGTACCTTTGATGAGAGTCCCGGTGGCCCTGTAGTCCTAGTACCTTTGATGAGAGTCCCTGTGGCCCTGTAGTCCTAGTACCTTTGATGAGAGTCCCGGTGGCCCTGTAGTCCAGGGCAGACCACTTGATGCTGCTGGAGTCCAGACTGCCCCAGTAGACCCGGCGCTGGCTCCAGTCGTAGTCCAGCGACAGAATGACCTTCTTGGGGGAGGCCGAGAGCAGGTCCAGGCTGCCGCTGCGCAGACCCACCACCACCAGGTCTTTGGAGACCGAGACCACCAGCAGAGGCTCCACTGCAGGAACACAGGCGCTAACACAGGCGCTAACTGCAGCAACACAGGCGCCAACACAGGCGCTAACTGCAGCTGTGCATCTTTGACTGAGGTCTGTCATCTACACTACACAGGAAGTAGTTTGTATCAGGACTGGAGGGGGGTAGATCCAGCAACACAAAAAATCTTACGCCCCACTCCTGGGTCTACCACCCCCCCACTCCTGGGTCTACCCCCCCCCCACTCCTGGGTCTACCCCCCCCCCACTCCTGGGTCTACCACCCCCCCACTCCTGGGTCTACCACCCCCCACTCTCCTGGGTCTACCACCCCCCACTCTCCTGGGTCTACCACCCCCCACTCTCCTGGGTCTACCCCCCCCCCACTCCTGGGTCTACCACCCCCCCACTCCTGGGTCTACCACCCCCCACTCCTGGGTCTACCACCCCCCACTCTCCTGGGTCTACCACCCCCCACTCTCCTGGGTCTACCACCCCCCACTCTCCTGGGTCTACCACCCCCCCACTCCTGGGTCTACCACCCCCCCACTCCTGGGTCCACCACCCCCCAGAGTGGTTCGTTGTCGTTACAGGAGGGTGATCCTGGTTTGTGTGATGTTATGACGTTATTCTGGTTTAGAATGAACTGTGCTATACAGATAAACATGGCCGTACATTATCTGGCCTTAGCTTTACATTTACAGAACCTTTTCCCAGATGGATCGTTTCAACTGTTTGGTGGTCTGTGGTCTCTCGTACCTGTGCTCCCTCCCTCTCTCGTACCTGCTCTCCCTCTCTCGTACCTGTGCTCTCTCGTACCTGTGCTCTTGCAGCTGTGGCCGTCAGCCTCCAGCACAAACCCTGGCAGGCAGTGGCAGGTGAAGGATCCAGGGCTGTTCCGACAGAGCTGGCTGCACTCCCTCTGGGCTCCACACTCGTCCACGTGAGCACAGGTACGAGCGTCCAGCAGGAGGCGCTGTCCCGCAGGGCAGCTGCAGCGCTGGGCAGAGACACACACACATTAGATATATCTACATGTATAAGTATACAGCAAGTATCTATACTGTATGTACTGTATATACACACACACAGAGACACACACACATTAGATATATCTACATGTATAAGTATACAGCAAGTATCTATACTGTATGTACTGTATATACACACACACACAGAGATCTGCAGTTTGGTCAGGGTTGGGGGTCTGGGGTCCTCAGGGTCTGGGGGTCTGGGGTCCTCAGGGTCTGGGGGTCTGGGGTGGGTACTCACGGGCCCCTGAGGCGTGCTGAGGCAGGTGTGGGAGCAGTTGTGGTCGGTGCATTGGAGCCCACAGCCTTCTCCCTCATCAGAGCCGTCCTCACAGTCCCTCACCCGGTCACACACTGCCCCCGGCTCCAGGCAGCCCCCCCCCAAGCACCGGAACTGAGGGGAGGGGCAGTCCACCACAGCACCTGCCAGAACCAGAGAGGGCGTTAGAGACCATCAGAGACCCTCAGGATACACACATATAACTAGACTTATAAAGTTTTTGGTTTTTACTCTGCAACAAATTTGTCCCCCCCCCCCTCTGGTCTTTCCCCAGGGGCAGACATCTTGGAGAGACCAGGGGCAGACATCTTGGAGAGACCAGAGGCAGACATCTTGGAGAGACCAGAGGCAGACATCTTGGAGAGACCAGAGGCAGACATCTTGGAGAGACCAGAGGCAGACATCTTGGAGAGACCAGAGGCAGACATCTTGGAGAGACCAGGGGCAGACATCTTGGAGAGACCAGGGGCAGACATCTTGGAGAGACCAGAGGCAGACATCTTGGAGAGACCAGAGGCAGACATCTTGGAGAGACCAGGGGCAGACATCTTGGAGAGACCAGAGGCAGACCCAGGGCTTGGTCTGAATCTGGAAAATGCCTCCTAAACCATGAACGGGGATTGGTGGCCTCACACTCTGTCTCGTCGCTGCCGTCCTCACAGTCTCTGGTGCCGTCACACCTCCAGGACTTGGGGACGCACATGGTCTTGGATTTGCATCTCCACTGGAAGTCTCCACACGTCACCGGCTTCACTTCACAGTTCTGCAGGAGACCAGACCGAGCGGGAAGACAGAAGGCACTTTTATAGTCAGTAAATTCACCAAAACACATGACTTCAAACCCAAATATGAGGAGAGGGTGTGGTGAGGGGGACGTGAGGGTGCAATGAGGGTGCAATGAGGGTGCAATGAGGGTGTGGCAACGGTGATCTGAGGGTGTGGTGAGGGAGAGGGTGACGTGAAGGTGTGATAAAGGTGAGGGTGTAGCGAGGTTGAGGGTGTAGCGAGGTTGAGGGTGTAGCGGGGTTGAGGGTGTAGCGAGGGTGTAGCGAGGTTGAGGGTGTAGCGAGGTTGAGGGTGTAGTGGAGTTGAGGGTGTAGTGAGGTTGAGGGTGTAGTGGAGTTGAGGGTGTAGTGAGGTTGAGGGTGTAGTGGAGTTGAGGGTGTAGTGAGGTTGAGGGTGTAGTGGGGTTGAGGGTGTAGAGGGGTTGAGGGTGTAGTGAGGTTGAGGGTGTAGTGAGGTTGAGGGTGTAGTGAGGTTGAGGGTGTAGTGAGGTTGAGGGTGTAGTGGAGTTGAGGGTGTAGTGGAGTTGAGGGTGTAGCGGAGTTGAGGGTGTAGCGAGGTTGAGGGTGTAGCGAGGTTGGGGTGTAGCGAGGTTGAGGGTGTAGCGGGGTTGAGGGTGTAGCTGGGTTGAGGGTGTAGCGGGGTTGGGGGTGTAGCGGGGTTGGGGGTGTAGCGAGGTTGAGGGTGTAGCGGGGTTGGGGGTGTAGCGAGGTTGAGGGTGTAGTGAGGTTGAGGGTGTAGTGAGGTTGAGGGTGTAGTGGGGTTGAGGGTGTAGTGGAGTTGAGGGTGTAGTGGAGTTGAGGGTGTAGTGAGGCTGAGGGTGTAGTGAGGTTGAGGGTGTAGCGAGGTTGAGGGTGTAGCGAGGTTGGGGTGTAGCGAGGTTGAGGGTGTAGCGGGGTTGAGGGTGTAGCGGGGTTGAGGGTGTAGCGAGGTTGAGGGTGTAGAGGGGTTGGGGGTGTAGCGAGGTTGAGGGTGTAGTGAGGTTGAGGGTGTAGTGGAGTTGAGGGTGTAGTGAGGTTGAGGGTGTAGTGGGGTTGAGGGTGTAGAGGGGTTGAGGGTGTAGAGGGGTTGAGGGTGTAGAGGGGTTGAGGGTGTAGTGGGGTTGAGGGTGTAGTGGGGTTGAGGGTGTAGAGGGGTTGAGGGTGTAGCGAGGTTGAGGGTGTAGCGAGGTTGAGGGTGTAGTGGAGTTGAGGGTGTAGTGAGGTTGAGGGTGTAGTGGGGTTGAGGGTGTAGCGGGGTTGGGGGTGTAGCGAGGTTGGGGGTGTAGCGAGGTTGAGGGTGTAGCGAGGTTGAGGGTGTAGTGAGGTTGAGGGTGTAGCGAGGTTGAGGGTGTAGCTAGGTTGAGGGTGTAGTGGGGTTGAGGGGTGTAGTGAGGCTGAGGGTGTAGTGAGGCTGAGGGTGTAGCGAGGTTGAGGGTGTAGTGGGGCTGAGGGTGTAGAGAGGTTGAGGGTGTAGTGAGGTAGCGGGGTTGAGGGTGTAGCGAGGTTGAGGGTGTAGCGAGGTTGAGGGTGTAGCGAGGTTGAGGGTGTAGCGAAGGTTGAGGGTGTAGCGAGGTTGAGGGTGTAGCGAAGGTTGAGGGTGTAGCGAAGGTTGAGGGTGTAGCGAAGGTTGAGGGTGTAGTGAGGTTGAGGGTGTAGCGGGGTTGAGGGTGTAGCGAGGTTGAGGGTGTAGCGAAGGTTGAGGGTGTAGCGAGGTTGAGGGTGTAGCGAGGTTGAGGGTGAGGTACCTGCTCGTCCGTCCCGCCCTCACAGTCCTGGTCCCCGTCACAGAGCCACTCTGGCAGGAGGCACTTGCTGCTGTTGGGGCAGTGGTGTTGGGGGGGGCAGGTGGGGGGGGGGGGGCAGCGGTCCTCATCAGAGCGGTCAGTGCAGTCTGAGCGACCGTCACAGCGAAGAGGAAGAGCCACACACTGACCACTGCGGCACCGGAACTGCCCCTCGCCACACGCCTCAGACTCTACGGTCACACGCAGCGTCAGAGTCAGAGTCAGAGTCATGTGACCCGGCCAAGTTTATCTGTATAGCACAGTTCATACTCAAGGAACCTCAAAGTGCTGGATACTACCAGGTTTTAGCTGCGTAAATCTGACATGCTGCAATCTCACTCGCTGGTGGGGGTGTACCCAGAAAGAGAATTACCCAATGCTTTTCAGAATCATTTTTATTGCCACGTAAGTAACAAACAAGTTACTTTTGTTTTGGCAGAGAGCGTGCCACCATTTGCGGCGCTGTGTTTTGTTTGGTGTGTTCATTCCTCTCCAAAAGTACTCTTCGTTCCAGATGCTATGGATGTTGAGGGAGTATTGTTTTGGACCGGTCTAGTTTAGCTGCTGTGGACTTCAGAATGCACTGGTTAAATGAATGTGGCTAGTGCAGCTAAAGGCTGGTTCACACGGCAGGATATTTAGGCCGATTTAGACCCGATTTACCCCTTACGACAATCTTAAGAAACGCTCCGATTTCCGTAACAAAGTCTTACAGATTATCCTGCCGTGTGTGGTGTGTTAAGACTGCACTCGTCGCTCGGAAGGACATCGGGACTGCTCCCAATCTCAAATCGGGGATATCCAACATGTTGGATTGTTTTGGCCCGATTTCTGGTCGTGTGTGGTGTCCTCCGAGGACAAGCGAGCGCGTTGCCATGACTACGGTGTGTAGCCAATAAGAAGACGAGGTGACAAGCCGGTGAGGAAACACCGGAAAAAAAACAAAACACAGCAGCATGGCTTTGACCATTGCCTTTTCTTTGGATTACGTGTCTTCTCTGTTAACAACAAACTGCACACTATCGCCACTGCATCCTCTTCTCCGCCATGACTGTTTACTCTGAAGTCACGCTTGATCGAGAGATTTTGTGAGATTTCCGTCTGACCTGGGAATGCTCGGGGGGGGGTGTCGGTTCGTGTGTGATGTTTGTGGCTTGCGTGATCTTGCCGTGTGGCTACGCACCACACACTGCACGACCAAAGTGGTTAAACACAGGATTTTTAATCTCCCCGTGTGGGGTCTAACACGGAGAAAAATCGGCCGACAATTTTAAAATCGTCTCGTGTGAACCAGGCTTAACACGTGCTCAAATGCACTTGCCTCGGATCATTCTAAAAGCTCTCCATGGCCTCGCACAAAAGTACACAGGGACTGGCCTCCTGCTGGTCCCAGAGTCAGGACTAAACATGGAGGATTTCAGATTTATTCAGCTATAATCTTCCTAAAAATATGAGACAGGCTTCTTCTCTGACAATGTTTAAATCCAGGTTAAAAACTGAAAGATTTTATCTGATTATTATTTTAAATCTCTGCATTGAGATTCCGTGTATATGACTGTGCCATACTAATAAACCGTCCTGTAACAGTAGGTACCGCAGTGGTCCTCGTCGGTCCCGTCCTGACAGTCCCGCTCCCCGTCGCAGAGGAAGGTGGGGGGCACACAGCGGCGGCCCCCGTCACACTGATGAGAGCAGCCGTCCTGTGGGGAGCAGTCCCTCTCATCAGAGCCGTCCTGACACTGGGCCAGACCATCACACACCTGAGAGGGGGGGAGGCAGAGGGGGCCCCGGGCACAATGGAACTGCCCTGCACACACGCACACAGACACAGACACAGACACAGAGACAGACACAGACACAGAGACACACACGCACACAGACACACACATACAGACACAGACACAGACACAGAGACACACAGAGATCCACAGACACGCACACAGACACAGACACACACAGACACAGACACAGAGACATAGAGACGCACACACACGCACACAGACACAGACACACACATACACAGACACACACACACACACACACACACACATACACAGACACACACACACGCACACAGACACAGAGACACACACATACAGACACACACACGCACAGAGACCCACAGACACCCACACACAGAGACCCACAGACACACACAGACACACACAGAGACACACACAGACACACACACACACAGACACACACAGAGACACACAGACACGCACACACATAGAGACACACACAGACACGCACACACATAGAGACACACACAGAGACACACAGACACACAGAGACACACATAGAGACAGACACGCACACACACAGAGACACACACAGACACGCATACAGACACACACAGACACGCACACACAGAGACACACACAGAGACACACAGACACACAGAGACACACATAGAGACAGACACGCACACACAGAGACACACACAGACACGCATACAGACACACACAGACACACACACACACACACACAGAGACACACATACACAGGACAAGTTTAGTCCTGCAGGTTGTCAGAGACGCTGCATATGGAGCCCCCTACTGGAGAAGTACAGTAACAGCACTATTGTGTATTTTCTACTGAGTGGATCAGTGCAGAACTGTCTCTTCTGGCTCCAAAGTAAATGCGTGACAGTGTTTTCAGTAAAGGACACATTATAAATATAGAACATTATAGAACATTATAGAACATTATAGAACATTATAGAACATTATAGAACATTATAGAACATTATAGAGGAATCAACATGAAAACAATATTTAATAGAAAGTGTCTTAACTATTGTTTCAGGAGCATGTTCTTTCACTCAGACCCATCCTCTCATTATGACTTCTGCTGTGGTCTGTTCATTGCTATTCACCCGTTGTCCCATTGTCTGTTTCATGGAGCGACAACAGGACCTCTGAACCCCCCCCCCCTCCCCCTCCATCTATACCTGCGGACTACCCCATCCTCCTCCATCTATACCTGCGGACTACCCCATCCTCCTCCATCTATACCTGCGGACTACCCCATCCTCCTCCATCTATACCTGCAGACTACCCCATCCTCCTCCATCTACACCTGTAGACTGCCCCATCCTCCTCCATCTATACCTGCGGACTACCCCATCCCCCTCCATCTATACCTGCGGACTACCCCATCCTCCTCCATCTATACCTGCGGACTGCCCCATCCTCCTCCATCTATACCTGCGGACTACCCCATCCCCCTCCATCTATACCTGCAGACTACCCCATCCTCCTCCATCTACACCTGCGGACTACCCCATCCTCCTCCATCTATACCTGCGGACTACCCCATCCTCCTCCATCTATACCTGCGGACTACCCCATCCTCCTCCATCTACACCTGCAGACTACCCCATCCCCCTCCATCTACACCTGTAGACTGCCCCACCCCCCTCCATCTACACCTGCGGACTACCCCATCCCCCTCCATCTATACCTGCAGACTACCCCATCCTCCTCCATCTACACCTGCGGACTACCCCATCCTCCTCCATCTATACCTGCGGACTGCCCCATCCCCCTCCATCTATACCTGCAGACTACCCCATCCTCCTCCATCTATACCTGCGGACTACCCCATCCTCCTCCATCTATACCTGCGGACTACCCCATCCTCCTCCATCTATACCTGCGGACTACCCCATCCTCCTCCATCTACACCTGCAGACTACCCCATCCCCCTCCATCTACACCTGTAGACTGCCCCACCCCCCTCCATCTACACCTGCGGACTACCCCATCCCCCTCCATCTATACCTGCAGACTACCCCATCCTCCTCCATCTACACCTGCAGACTACCCCACCCCCCCTCCATCTACACCTGCAGACTGCCCCACCCCCCTCCATCTACATCTGCAGACTGCCCCACCCCCCTCCATCTACACCTGCAGACTCCCCCATCCCCCTCCATCTACACCTGCAGACTACCCCACCCCCCCTCCATCTACACCTGCAGACTGCCCCACCCCCCTCCATCTACACCGCAGACTACCCCACCCCCCCTCCATCTACACCTGCAGACTCCCCCATCCCCCTCCATCTACACCTGCAGACTACCCCCCCCCCCCTCCATCTACATCTGCAGACTGCCCCACCCCCCCTCCATCTACACCTGCAGACTGCCCCACCCCCCTCCATCTACATCTGCAGACTGCCCCACCCCCCTCCATCTACATCTGCAGACTGCCCCACCCCCCTCCATCTACACCTGCAGACTCCCCCATCCCCCTCCATCTACACCTGTAGACTACCCCACCCCCCCTCCATCTATACCTGCAGACTGCCCCCCACCTCCATCTATACCTGCGGACTACCCCCACCCCCCCTCCATCTATACCTGCGGACTACCCCATCCTCCTCCATCTATACCTGCAGACTCCCCCACCCCCCTCCATCTATACCTGTGGACTACCCCATCCTCCTCCATCTATACCTGCGGACTACCCCACCCCCCCTCCATCTATACCTGCGGACTACCCCATCCTCCTCCATCTATACCTGCGGACTACCCCATCCTCCTCCATCTATACCTGCGGACTACCCCACCCCCCCTCCATCTATACCTGCGGACTACCCCATCCTCCTCCATCTATACCTGCGGACTACCCCATCCTCCTCCATCTATACCTGCGGACTACCCCATCCCCCTCCATCTATACCTGCGGACTACCCCACCCCCCTCCATCTATACCTGCGGACTACCCCATCCCCCTCCATCTATACCTGCAGACTACCCCACCCCCCCTCCATCTACACCTGCAGACTACCCCATCCCCCTCCATCTACACCTGTAGACTGCCCCACCCCCCTCCATCTACACCTGCGGACTACCCCATCCCCCTCCATCTACACCTGCAGACTGCCCCACCCCCCCCTCCATCTACACCTGCAGACTGCCCCACCCCCCTCCATCTACACCTGCAGACTCCCCCATCCCCCTCCATCTATACCTGCGGACTACCCCATCCCCCTCCATCTACACCTGCAGACTGCCCCACCCCCCCTCCATCTACACCTGCAGACTGCCCCACCCCCCTCCATCTACACCTGCAGACTCCCCCATCCCCCTCCATCTACACCTGTAGACTACCCCACCCCCCTCCATCTACACCTGCAGACTGCCCCACCCCCCCTCCATCTACACCTGCAGACTCCCCCATCCCCCTCCATCTACACCTGTAGACTACCCCACCCCCCTCCATCTACACCTGCAGACTGCCCCACCCCCCCTCCATCTACACCTGCAGACTGCCCCACCCCCCCTCCATCTACACCTGCAGACTGCCCCACCCCCCTCCATCTACACCTGCAGACTCCCCCATCCCCCTCCATCTACACCTGTAGACTACCCCACCCCCCCTCCATCTATACCTGCAGACTGCCCCCCACCTCCATCTATACCTGCAGACTGCCCCACCCCCCCTCCATCTACACCTGCGGACTACCCCACCCCCCCTCCATCTACACCTGCAGACTACCCCACCCCCCCTCCATCTACACCTGCAGACTGCCCCACCCCCTCCATCTACACCTGCAGACTCCCCCACCCCCCTCCATCTACACCTGCAGACTGCCCCACCCCCCCTCCATCTACACCTGCAGACTGCCCCACCCCCCCTCCATCTACACCTGCAGACTACCCCACCCCCCCTCCATCTACACCTGCAGACTCCCCCACCCCCCCTCCATCTACACCTGCAGACTGCCCCACCCCCTCCATCTACACCTGCAGACTCCCCCACCCCCCTCCATCTACACCTGCAGACTGCCCCACCCCCCCTCCATCTACACCTGCAGACTGCCCCACCCCCCGTCCATCTACACCTGCAGACTCCCCCACCCCCCTCCATCTACACCTGCGGACTACCCCACCCCCCCTCCATCTACACCTGCGGACTACCCCACCCCCCCTCCATCTACACCTGCGGACTACCCCACCCCCCTCCATCTACACCTGCGGACTACCCCACCCCAGTTGAATAGTTTCCTGATCACCGGTGCTGCACTGGAGCTGGCAGTCCTCTTCGTCAGAGCCGTCCTTGCAGTCCTGCTCTCCGTCACACACGTGAGCGTGCAGGACACACTCAGAGTTGTCTTTACACGGTTTGGCCACCAGAGAGCAGTGCAGAGGCACCGAGGGGAGCACAGGGACCGAGGGGAGCACAGGGACAGGCTGCTCAGTCTTATCCTGCTCCTCTGAAAGCACAGAAATAAGGATTCAATCAGCTTAGCATTCACTGTGTTAGCATTAGCATCTGTATACAGTCTGTGTTAGCATTAGCATCTGTGTACAGTCTGTTAGCATTAGCATCTGTATACAGTCTGTATTAGCATGTCCTGGACCTCACCGCAGTGGTCCTCGTCGGTCCCGTCCAGACAGTCCTTGGCGCCGTCGCAGAGGAACGTGGGCGGGAGGCAGCGGCTGCGGTTGTCGCAGAAGTGAACGCAGCCGTCACCGGGACTCGGACAGCGCCGCTCGTCGGAGTCGTCCTGACACTGGGACTCTCCGTCACACACCTGCCCCCCCTCGATGCACCGCCTCCTATGGGCACACTGGAACTGGCCTGAGGACCGGACACAGGGACAGAGGGACACAGGGACAGAGGGACAGAGGAACACGGGGACAGAGGGACAGAGGGACACGGGGACAGAGGGACACGGGGACCGAGTGACACGGGGACAGAGGGACACAGGGACAGAGTGACACGGGGACAGAGGGACACAGGGACAGAGGGACACAGGGACAGAGGGACACAGGGACACGGGGACAGAGTGACACGGGGACAGAGTGACACGGGGACAGAGTGACACGGGGACAGAGGGACACGGTGACAGAGTGACACGGGGACAGAGGGACACGAGGACAGAGGGACACGGGGACAGAGGGACACGGGGACAGAGGGACACGGGGACAGAGGGACACAGGGACAGAGTGACACGGGGACAGAGGGACACAGGGACAGAGTGACACGGGGACAGAGGGACACGGGGACAGAGGGACACAGGGACAGAGGGACACAGGGACACGGGGACAGAGTGACACGGGGACAGAGTGACACGGGGACAGAGTGACACGGGGACAGAGGGACACGGGGACAGAGTGACAGAGTGACACGGGGACAGAGGGACACGAGGACAGAGGGACACGGGGACAGAGGGACACGGGGACAGAGTGACACAGGGACAGAGTGACACAGGGACAGAGTGACACAGGGACAGAGTGACACGAGGACAGAGGGGGACACGGGGACAGAGGGACACGGGGACAGAGGGACACGGGGACAGAGTGACACAGGGACAGAGTGACACAGGGACAGAGTGACACAGGGACAGAGTGACACGAGGACAGAGGGACACGGGGACAGAGGGACACGGGGACAGAGGGACACTGGGACAGAGGGACACGAGGACAGAGGGACACGGGGACAGAGGGACACGGGGACACGGGGACAGAGGGACACAGGGACAGAGGGACACGGGGACAGAGGGACACGGGGACAGAGGGACACGGGGACAGAGTGACACAGGGACAGAGTGACACAGGGACAGAGTGACACAGGGACAGAGTGACACGAGGACAGAGGGACACGGGGACAGAGGGACACGGGGACAGAGTGACACGGGGACAGAGGGACACAGGGACACGGGGACAGAGGGACAGAGTGACACGGGGACACAGGGACACAGGGACAGAGTGACACGGGGACAGAGGGACACAGGGACAGAGGGACACGGGGACAGAGGGACACGGGGACAGAGGGACACGGGGACAGGTCACCATCACTCACCTGTCATTAAACGTGAGAACATTAGTATTTATTGTAGAATGTGGAAACGCTAAAACTAAAGTTATAGAATAAGGCTTCTCTGGGTTAGCAGCAGGGGGCCACACACATTGACACTAAGGCCGCAGTTGGCCCGCGGGCCTCAGTTTGGACACGTCTGGTCTAAAGGGTTCCATGTAATTTAAAACACTAACATCAGGACAAAGCGATTTAATACAGTTTGATGTAACACTGGTAGAAAGAGGAGAAGTCCAGGACCAAGGGCCTCGGACACGGGTCCGCGGCCTCGGACACGGGTCCGCGGCCTCGGACACGGGTCCGCGGCCTCAGGTCTGCGGCCTCGGACACGGGTCCTCGGACACGGGTCCTCGGACACGGGTCCGCTGCCTCGGACACGGGTCCGCGGCCTCGGACACGGGTCCGCGGCCTCGGACACGGGTCCGCGGCCTCGGACACGGGTCCGCGGCCTCGGACACGGGTCCGCTGCCTCGGACACGGGTCCGCTGCCTCGGACACGGGTCCGCTGCCTCGGACACGGGTCCGCGGCCTCGGACACGGGTCCGCTGCCTCGGACACGGGTCTGCGGCTTCAGTCCATTTGAACTTTCTGATTTTCTAATCTGTTGTTGGTGAATTACCCTCGGTGCAGTTTACGGCACAGTTTTCTTCGTCGGATCCGTCGGAACAGTCAGTTTCTCCGTCGCACTGATGTGAGTCCAGGAAACAGGAAGAACCATCAGCACAGGAGCTGGAGCCTCTGCTGCATCTCAGGGCGGGGCCCCCACACACACCTGTGATGTCACACACTGATGTCACACACCTGTGATGTCACACCTGTGATGTCACACACTGAGTCATAAAACCAGATTCTCCAATTTGACATAAAAATGCCTCGTTCTAAAAAGATACAGAAAAGTGTTTCTTGGAATGAGGAAACAGACGGAGCCGTTGCAGAATCTGGTTAAACCATAGACTGTAAATATTAACGGACTGAGTCAGGCCTATCTCCCCCGTTCTAACTGATGGGCCAAAAAATGTGCTCTACTGGAGCTATCCAAAATGGCCACGAGTGGTCCCGCCCACAAGAAAATTGCGAAAAAACACATCTGTGCATGAGTCAGCTGAGAGAGCCCCATTCATTTGAACGAGAGACTTCAAAAATTCACAGCGACTAAACTAGACTGGTCCAGAACACTCAGCATTGACACACATGTGGAACGGAGCTTTGGGCCAAGAGACAACTTTTGGTCCATCCTGTAAAGACGTTTTTGAGAGGTCTGCTAACGCTATATGTTAGCATTGGATAATTCTACTTCTGGGTCCACCCCCACAGGCCCGGGGTGGTACTGCAGCATGTCAGCGCCACCCCCACAGGCCCGGGGTGGTATTGCAGTATGTCAGCGCACGTCATTTTGGACACTTTTGAGCTGGGACCCTCCCCCACTGGGTTAAACACAGTCAGGACTAAAACACTGGATCAAAGCTTTTCTGCCTCATATTTGATCCTTTCTGGTTTGATTCTCTGATCTGTGTTTGGGAAATCATCAGCTCTGTAAAGTCCTCAGAGATACTAAACAGACTGTGATCCCTGTGATGTCACACTGTGATCCCTGTGATGTCACACTGTGATCCCTGTGATGTCACACTGTGAACCCCTGTGATGTCACACTGTGATCCCTGTGATGTCACACTGTGAACCCCTGTGATGTCACACTGTGAACCCCTGTGATGTCACACTGTGAACCCCTGTGATGTCACACTGTGAACCCCTGTGATGTCACACTGTGATCCCTGTGATGTCACACTGTGAACCCCTGTGATGTCACACTGTGAACCCCTGTGATGTCACACGCTCACCTGGAAACAGATGCATCGCCGCCAAACAAACCAAACCAAAGACTCTCATCGCTACAAACAAAAATAAAAGAGACCAAACGAGGCGCAGCGTCTGCACAGGCTTTATGAGGAGCAGCTGCGGCTCATCAGGCTGAGTGACAGCTGAGGGGGCGGGGCTTACAGCTGTCTGTCGGCCCATCATGCTGAGTGACAGCTGAGGGGGCGGGGCTTACAGCTGTCTGTCGGCCCATCAGGCTGAGTGACCGCTGAGGGGGCGGGGCTTACAGCTGTCTGTCGGCCCATCAGGCTGAGTGACCGCTGAGGGGGCGGGGCTTACAGCTGTCTGTCGGCCCATCAGGCTGAGTGACCGCTGAGGGGGCGGGGCTTACAGCTGTCTGTCATCCATGAGGCACGTTCTGGTCTTTGCACCTGCGGATGTCTTTAACTCATTGACTGCCAGCCGTTTTGGATGATTTCATTGATTCTTAAGACCCATAGAATATCATTTCCTAAGACAATGTGAAATATGGAACCAGATACTGAAAGACTGGATTGTCTGCTTTCATCAGCAAAAATAAGATTGTTTCTAGCTCTTTTTGTTGTCCTGTGATCCTCAGTCGAAAAGAGGGTCTCAGACAAATACGTACAGTATTTGTCTGAGACCCTCTTTTCGTACATTCAATGAGTTAATGTTTATTTTACATGACGGAGGTTTTTAGAAACAAGGAGGACTTTAATTTAACCTGAGTTTGGAGAATATTTTCTGGTAGATTTTTCTGAACAAAACTGGATCCTTTTCAGTCAAACTCTGTGATTCTGTAGATTTTAAACATTCAAACATTTTAACTTTCACAGAGAAAATTGATCAAATATGAGGTGAAAATGGCTTAAATCGAGTGTTTTTATCTTAATCTGACTCATTCTGACTGTTTTTTAAAGGAGCAGTCTGTAAACATGTGGCCAAAAGTGGTACTGCAGCCTCTCCCACTCTCCCTGACTCAGGTTGCCAGATATGCAGACGAATCCAGCTGGGACCATAACAGCTGAATAGACAAGAGTTTTGTCAACAACAAATCTATAACCAACACCTTTTTCACAAAGATAGAAATCCTGGTTTTATTCCTTGTTTTGTCGTTAATGATTTGATTTTTAGTTCTGCGCCACATGGTACTTTACCAGTGAGATTAGCTCGGCCACATAGTACTTTACCAGTGAGATTAGCTCGGCCACATGGTACTTTACCAGTGAGATTAGCTCGGCCACATGGTACTTTACCAGTGAGATTAGCTCGGCCACATGGCACTTTACCAGTGAGATTAGCTCGGCCACATGGTACTTTACCAGTGAGATTAGCTCGGCCACATGGTACTTTACCAGTGAGATTAGTTCGGCCACATGGTACTTTACCAGTGAGATTAGTTCGGCCACATGGTACTTTACCAGTGAGATTAGTTCGGCCACATGGTACTTTACCAGTGAGATTAGCTCGGCCACATGGTACTTTACCAGTGAGATTAGTTCGGCCACATGGTACTTTACCAGTGAGATTAGTTCGGCCACATGGTACTTTACCAGTGAGATTAGTTTGGCCACATGGTACTTTACCAGTGAGATTAGTTCGGCCACATGGTACTTTACCAGTGAGATTAGTTCGGCCACATGGTACTTTACCAGTGAGATTAGCTCGGCCACATGGTACTTTACCAGTGAGACTTTAAAAACATTTTGTCTGATTTCAAGAACCGTTGCTGTATTTTCTTATTTCAGGACATTTCTACATCTTTTTAAAACTAGATTATTTTGTCCCAGATTAAGACACATGTTGCCAAATTTGAGCAATTTTTAACTTATTTTTAACTTTTTGCAGAGACTTAAACACCTGAATCTGAAGCTGGAGCAACGTTGTTCACATGTTATTTTTATATTTGATCTTTTAAATGTGTGTTTCATGTGTAATGTCCTAAAGGCTCTATACCAGTGACTGCGTCTGGTCCAATGTTGTGTATGTACCATCAACTGTGTGTACCATCAACTGTATGTACCATAAACTGTATGTACCATCAACTGTATGTACCATCAACTGTATGTACCATAAACTGTATATACCATAAACTATATATACCATAAACTGTATGTACCATAAACTGTATGTACCATCAACTGTATGTACCATAAACTGTGTGTACCATAAACTGTATATACCATAAACTGTATGTACCATAAACTATATGTACCATAAACTGTATATACCATAAACTGTATGTACCATAAACTGTATATACCATAAACTGTATGTACCATAAACTGTATATACCATAAACTGCATATACCATAAACTATATATACCATAAACTGCATATACCATAAACTGTATGTACCATAAACTGTATGTACCATAAACTGTGTGTACCATAAACTGTATATACCATAAACTGTATGTACCATAAACTGTATATACCATAAACTGCATATACCATAAACTGTATGTACCATAAACTGTATATACCATAAACTGTATATACCATAAACTGTATGTACCATAAACTGTATATACCATAAACTGTATGTACCATAAACTGTGTGTACCATAAACTGTATGTACCATAAACTGTATGTACCATAAACTGCATATACCATAAACTGTATGTACCATAAACTGCATATACCATAAACTGTATGTACCATAAACTGCATATACCATAAACTGTATGTACCATAAACTGCATATACCATAAACTGTATGTACCATAAACTGCATATACCATAAACTGTATGTACCATAAACTGCATATACCATAAACTGTATGTACCATAAACTGTATATACCATAAACTGTATGTACCATAAACTGCATATACCATAAACTGTATGTACCATAAACTGTATATACCATAAACTGTATGTACCATAAACTGTATATACCATAAACTGTATGTACCATAAACTGCATATACCAGAAACTGTATATACCATAAACTGTATGTACCATAAACTGTATATACCATAAACTATATGTACCATAAACTGCATATACCATAAACTATATGTACCATAAACTGCATATACCACAAACTGTATGTACCATAAACTGCATATACCATAAACTGTATGTACCATAAACTGTATATACCATAAACTGTATATACCATAAACTGTATGTACCATAAACTGTATATACCATAAACTGTATGTACCATAAACTGCATATACCATAAACTGTATCTACCATAAACTGCATATACCATAAACTGCATATACCATAAACTGTATGTACCATAAACTGTATATACCATAAACTATATGTACCATAAACTGCATACACCATAAACTATATGTACCATAAACTGCATATACCATAAACTGTATATACCATAAACTATATGTACCATAAACTGCATATACCATACACTATATGTACCATAAACTGCATATACCATAAACTATATATACCATAAACTATATATACCATAAACTGTATATACCATAAACTGTATGTACCATAAACTGCATATACCATAAACTGTATGTACCATAAACTGTATATACCATAAACTGTATGTACCATAAACTGCATATACCATAAACTGCATATACCATAAACTGTATGTACCATAAACTGCATATACCATAAACTGTATGTACCATAAACTGCATATACCATAAACTGTATGTACCATAAACTGCATATACCATAAACTGTATGTACCATAAACTGCATATACCATAAACTGTATGTACCATAAACTGCATATACCATAAACTGTATGTACCATAAACTGTATATACCATAAACTGTATGTACCATAAACTGTATGTACCATAAACTGTATGTACCATAAACTGTATATACCATAAACTGTATGTACCATAAACTGCATATACCATAAACTGTATGTACCATAAACTGCATATACCATAAACTGTATGTACCATAAACTGTATATACCATAAACTGTATGTACCATAAACTGCATATACCATAAACTATATATACCATAAACTGTATATACCATAAACTGCATATACCATAAACTGTATGTACCATAAACTGCATATACCATAAACTGTATGTACCATAAACTGCATATACCATAAACTGTATGTACCATAAACTGTATATACCATAAACTGTATGTACCATAAACTGCATATACCATAAACTATATATACCATAAACTGTATATACCATAAACTGCATATACCATAAACTGTATGTACCATAAACTGCATATACCATAAACTGTATGTACCATGTGGTGCTGGACTTTTGCCGGGCACCACCCTCTCTGCGGCCCATTATTATCGAGGGGACTGCGGTGGAAGTGGTTTCCACCTATAAGTACCTGGGGCTGCAGCTGGACAACAAGCTGAGCTGGGCAGCCAACATGATGGACGCTGTGTACAAGAAGGGGCAGAGTAGGATGTACTTTTTGAGGCGATTGGCATCTTTCAGGGTCTGTGATAAGCTTCTCTACATGTTTTATCAGTCTGTTGTGTCTAGTGTCCTTTTCTATGTCTGTTGGGGGGGCAGTGCACGAAAGAGGGACACTGAGAGGCTGAACCGGCTCATTAGAAAGGCGGGCTCTGTGGTGGGTCTGGGAAAAGTGTATTTCCGTAAAATTGGTTAAACTGTGGAAACTTCAAGTTCAAGTTGTCTTTTTTGGGAAATTGGTTTCGCAGCATAAATCATCTAAAAAACAGGCAGATACAGTAAAATCACAACATTGAGAAAACAAGAACAAAAGAGAATGTCACAAAACAAATTTTCAGCGCAAAGGTTTGTAAAGTGCTATATGCTGTTAAGGTGCTTCACAGCTGTTGGGATAAATGTAGTTCCCAACCGTTTTGTCCTACACCCAAGAGCCCTATAGCGTCGTCCTGAGGGTTAAAGTTCAAACTGCTCCCTCAGGGGGTGGTCCAAAGAACCTTCCTCAGCACCTGCTTATTGGGATGAGCCTGTGTTTTCCCTGACACCTTACTGGCCACTTTAACCAGACTGCCAAGTCTGTTTTTGTTTGCTTGGGATAGGCTTCCAAACCATGCAGTGATACAAAATGTAAACACAGATTCAATAAAAGAACGATAAAACAAGGTCATCATTTCTGACGACACCTTAAAAGTGTTCATGCGCCTAAGAAAGTACATTCTCTGCTGCACTTTCTTAGAGACTGCATCGACCAAGGGTTCAAAGCCCTGTGGTCCACAATAACCCCCAGATACATGTACTGCTCCACAAGCTCAACATCCATGCCCCTAATAACAGTGGATCGTGGGGGCTGGAGGTGCCCTACGGAAGTCCAAAATCATGTCCTTAGTTTTTGAGATATTCAAGTGTAGGAATGAGGCATCGCACCACTCCACAGGTCCATGGCCCTGCTCCTCCCCAGAGAGCAGGCTCACAATGACTGAATCGTCTGCAACCTTCAAGATGTGTCTGTCCTGGTGCAGACTTCGACACTGATCTGTGTACAACATGTACAGGAGTGGAGACAGGCAGCAACCCTGAGAGCAGCTGCATCTTTGAAAGTTATAAAAATGAAGGATTTTGCTAAACTATTGTAAATATGTAGAAAAAACAAGTACTTTTGTTTTTGAAGAAAGTGTAAAAACTAAAGGAAGTAACTGATGTTTAGTTACTTCCTTTTTAAAGTAGTTCTAGAATTTAATATTCTGCTATCCAGAATATATAACTACAATATGAATTATGTTAAAAAACGGCTTAGAAGTCTCACTTTTTCTCAAACGCTAGGGGGCGCCAAAATGGCAGCGATGACGTCAGTAAAAGATCCTTCACAGCAGTCATGGCTGGAATCTGAAGGAGCAGCGAGTTAACGATGATGAATCTGGGGAAGAATCGGAGGCTTCACTGTCAGGACAGGCGCTCTGCAGGAGAGATGGAACGTCTGTAGGTTAGGGTCATCCATGGGCCACCGAGAGACGGAAGTGCCGCTGAAATCGCACCTCATCCAGCCGCAGTTCTTGTAGCAAATGGTGGAACTCGCCATATTCTGACCGTCTCTGGAGGATCTTGTGAACCCAGACACGCCGCTGTCGTGTACGCGGTCGTTCAAGAACTCTTTGAGCCAAGTAAACGAACCTCGCCTCGCCTGATCCGCCATCTTGTTGAGTTGTTGTGAATATGGAAAGCCCGCCTACACGAGTCACGCTTCCGGCAGAAGCCGTGAGAGCAGGCGTGCGTGCGGGGTAGGGCGGTGTGAAACCCCCGGCGTCTGAACATTTGAGAATGTGCGTCTGGTGAGCGGGGCTTCAGCGTTCCAGCGTCGGTGTGAACACAGCTTTACTCGTCTTTTAAAGCTTTTGACGCGCGCCAACAGACGCCAGGAGAGAATAGTGCTGTTACCACACTTCTCCAGCAGGGGGCTCCCTATGCAGCTTGACTGACAGTCTAATGTTTAGCCTTCCCTGAGTCTTCCCTTCCTAGTGTAAGGTGAATTAAAGGACAGAGCCGGTCAGACATGGACCAGGCACTGGGCTGCGTAAACATTCGCCCCAGGGCGGGAGGACACCTCAAAGCCACATCTAAGGAACAGCAGGGTCGGCCAGAGGACATCATCGGTCACCGAGACCATAAGTGTCAACCAGGGCAATAAATTGAGCCCCAGGGTAAACACCTTTGTACCTTTCTGCCTGGCGAGATCAGAGATCAAAACTCTGCTCTTACTCCCGAGACATTCCTGTCCCTGGACAATCGACGACTCACCCACGGAGTTCTGGCGCCCCCCAGTGGACACTGAACACTATCACACCCGAGACGGACATTCTAAACCATCACTCGTGAAGCCATTATTCTGATAACCTGTACTGTGCCCTACACGTGTGTATCATTATCAGTAATGTAAATGCGTTGTGCGCCTGTACATGTGTTATGAATGTTGGTATTAATCCTGCATCTGATTATGAATGTCTGTGTGATGTGTTTTTGCCTTGAGACATGCCACCGCGGTAAAGTGGCCCTGCATTTCGTCGCGAGCGGTAAAGAGGTCCGCACTTTGAAAGCGGTTGGCTCTTTTATGCTGTTACTTACGGTAAATGTGGAAAGGGAAGCCGTGACGACGAGAAAGCAAAATGCTATATCTTTTAAAAAATCATTAAAAAAGAACAAAAAGAGGTTTGACAATACTTTCACTGCACACTTCTTCAATGAGATGCTCTTTACCACTGTGTAAAATATCATTCATGTTTACTCTAGAAATTCTGAGAAAATGGGGGTCAAAATGTGCCATTTTGGTCCCAAAAGCACTTTTAAAATTCATTTTTAAAAAATCGAAAAAAGTTCCCTGACTGCTTTCACTGCACACTTGTTCACCAGGATGCCCTCTACCATTGTGTAAAATATCATTCACTTTTACTGTAGAAATACAGAGAAAATGGGGGTCAAAGTGTGCACAAGTGGTCCCAAAAGCACTTTTTAAAAATCATTTTAAAAAAATCTAAAAAAGTTCCCAGACTACTTTCACTGCACACTTGTTCACTGGGATGCCCTCTACCACTGTGTACAATATCATTTACTTTTACTGTAGAAATCCAGAGAAAATGGGGGTCAAAGTGTGCACAAGTGGTCCCAAAAGCACTTTTTAAAATTAATTTTTTAAAAATCTAAAAAAGTTCCCTCACTACTTTCACTGCACACTTGTTCACTGGGATGCCCTTTACCACTGTGTAAAATTTTATTCGCTTTTACTGTAGAAATCCAGAGAAAATGGGGGTCAAAGTATGCACAAGTGGTCCCAAAAGCACTTTTTAAAATTCATTTTAAAAAAATATAAAAAAGTTCCCTGACTGATTTCACTGCACACTTGTTCAACAGGATGCCCTCTACCACTGTGTAAAATATCATTCACTTTTACTGTAGAAATCCAGAGAAAATGGGGGCCAAAGTGTGCACAAGTGGTCCCAAAAGCACTTTTTAAAATTCATTTTAAAAAAATATAAAAAAGTTCCCTGACTGATTTCACTGCACACTTGTTCAACAGGATGCCCTGTACCACTGTGTAAAATATCATTCACTTTTACTGTAGAAATCCAGAGAAAATGGGGGACAAAGTGTGCACAAGTGGTGCCAAAAGCACTTTTTAAAATTAATTTTAAAAAAATCTAAAAAAGTTCCCTGACTACTTTCACTGCACACTTGTTCACTGGGATGCCCTTTACCACTGTGTAAAATATCATTCACTTTTACTGTAGAAATCCAGAGAAAATGGGGGTCAAAGTGTGCACAAGTGGTCCCAAAAGCACTTTTTAAAATTCATTTTAAAAAAATCTAAAAAAGTTCCCTGACTGATTTCACTGCACACTTGTTCAACAGGATGCCCTCTACCACTGTGTAAAATATCATTCACTTTTACTGTAGAAATCCAGAGAAAATGGGGGTCAAAGTGTGCCATTTTGGTCCCAAAAGCACTTTTTAAAAAAATCTAAAAAAGTTCCCTCACTACTTTCACTGCATACTTGTTCACTGGGATGCCCTCTACCACTGTGTAAAATATCATTCACTTTTACTGTAGAAATCCAGAGAAAATGGGGGTCAAAGTGTGCCATTTTGGTCCCAAAAGCACTTTTTAAAATTCATTTTAAAAAAATATAAAAAAGTTCCCTGACTGATTTCACTGCACACTTGTTCAACAAGATGCCCTCTACCACTGTGTAAAATATCATTCACCTTTACTGTAGAAATCCAGAGAAAATGGGGGTCAAAGTATTCACAAGTGGTCCCAAAAGCACTTTTTAAAATTCATTTTAAAAAAATCTAAAAAAGTTCCCTGACTGATTTCACTGCACACTTGTTCAACAGGATGCCTTCTACCACTGTGTAAAATATCATTCACTTTTACTGTGGAAATCCAGAGAAAATGGGGGTCAAAGTGTGCACAAGTGGTCCCAAAAGCACTTTTTAAAAATCATTTAAAAAAAAACTAAAAAAGTTCCCTGACTACTTTCACTGCACATTTGTTCACTGGGATGCCCTTTACCACTCTGTAAAATATCATTCACTTTTACTGTAGAAATCCAGAGAAAATGGGGGTCAAAGTGTGCCATTTTGGTCCCAAAAGCACTTTTTAAAAATCATTTTAAAAAAATCTAAAAAAGTTCCCTGACTGATTTCACTGCAAACTTGTTCACTGGGATGCCCTCTACCACTGTGTAAAATATCATTCACTTTTACTGTAGAAATCCAGAGAAAATGGGGGTCAAAGTGTGCCATTTTGGTCCCAAAAGCACTTTTTAAAATTAATTTTAAAAAAATCTAAAAAAGTTCCCTCACTACTTTCACTGCACACTTGTTCACTGGGATGCCCTTTACCACTGTGTAAAATGTCATTCACTTTTACTGTAGAAATCCAGAGAAAATGGGGGTCAAAGTGTGCCATTTTGGTCCCAAAAGCACTTTTTAAAATTCATTAAAAAAAAATCTAAAACAGTTCCCAGACTATTTTCACTGCACACTTGTTCACCAGGATGCCCTCTACCACTGTGTAAAATATCATTCACTTTTACTGTAGAAATCCAGAGAAAATGGGGGTCAAAGTGTGCCATTTTGGTCCCAAAAGCACTTTTTAAAAATCATTTTTAAAAAACTAAAAAAGTTTCCTCACTACTTTCACTGCCTACTTGTTCACTGGGATGCCCTCTACCACTGTGTAAAATATCATTCACTTTTACTGTAGAAATCCAGAGAAAATGGGGGTCAAAGTGTGCACAAGTGGTCCCAAAAGCACTTTTTAAAATTCATTTTAAAAAAATCTAAAAAAGTTCCCTGACTGATTTCACTGCACACTTGTTCAACAGGATGCCATCTACCACTGTGTAAAATATCATTCACTTTTACTGTAGAAATCCAGAGAAAATGGGGGTCAAAGTGTGCACAAGTGGTCCCAAAAGCACTTTTTAAAATTCATTTTAAAAAAATCTAAAAAAGTTCCCAGACTACTTTCACTGCACACTTGTTTACCAGGATGCCCTCTACCACTGTGTAAAATATCATTCACTTTTACTGTAGAAATCCAGAGAAAATGGGGGTCAAAGTGTGCACAAGTGGTCCCAAAAGCACTTTTTAAAATTCATTTTAAAAAAAATCTAAAAAAGTTCCCTGACTGATTTCACTGCACACTTGTTCACCAGGATACCCTCTACCACTCTGTAAAATATCTTTCACTTTTACTGTAGAAATCCAGAGAAAATGGGGGACAAAGTGTTCACAAGTGGTCCCAAAAGCACTTTTTAAAATTCATTTAAAAAAAAACTAAAAAAGTTCCCAGACTACTTTCACTGCACACTTGTTCACTGGGGGGGCCTCTACCACTGTGTAAAATATCATTCACTTTTACTGTAGAAATCCAGAGAAAATGGGGGTCAAAGTGTGCCATTTTGGTCCCAAAAGCACTTTTTAAAAATCATTTTAAAAAAATCTAAAAAAGTTTCCTCACTAGTTTCACTGCATACTTGTTCACTGGGATGCCCTCTACCACTGTGTAAAATATCATTCACTTTTACTGTAGAAATCTAGAGAAAATGGGGGTCAAAGTGTGCACAAGTGGTCCCAAAAGCACTTTTTAAAATTCATTTTAAAAAAATCTAAAAAAGTTCCCTCACTACTTTCACTGCACACTTGTTCACTGGGATGCCATCTACCACTGTGTAAAATATCATTCACTTTTACTGTAGAAATCCAGAGAAAATGGGGGTCAAAGTGTGCACAAGTGGTCCCAAAAGCACTTTTTAAAATTCATTTTAAAAAAATCTAAAAAAGTTCCCAGACTACTTTCACTGCACACTTGTTTACCAGGATGCCCTCTACCACTGTGTAAAATATCATTCACTTTTACTGTAGAAATCCAGAGAAAATGGGGGTCAAAGTGTGCACAAGTGGTCCCAAAAGCACTTTTTAAAATTCATTTTAAAAAAATCTAAAAAAGTTCCCTCACTACTTTCACTGCCTACTTGTTCACTGGGATGCCCTCTACCACTGTGTAAAATATCATTCACTTTTACTGTAGAAATCCAGAGAAAATGGGGGTCAAAGTGTGCACAAGTGGTCCCAAAAGCACTTTTTAAAAATCATTTTAAAAAAATCTAAAAAAGTTCCCTGACTGATTTCACTGCACACTTGTTCAACAGGATGCCATCTACCACTGTGTAAAATATCATTCACTTTTACTGTAGAAATCCAGAGAAAATGGGGGTCAAAGTGTGCACAAGTGGTCCCAAAAGCACTTTTTAAAATTCATTTTAAAAAAATCTAAAAAAGTTCCCAGACTACTTTCACTGCACACTTGTTCACCAGGATGCCCTCTACCACTGTGTAAAATATCATTCACTTTTACTGTAGAAATCCAGAGAAAATGGGGGTCAAAGTGTGCACAAGTGGTCCCAAAAGCACTTTTTAAAATTCATTTTAAAAAAATCTAAAAAAGTTCCCTGACTGATTTCACTGCACACTTGTTCACCAGGATACCCTCTACCACTCTGTAAAATATCTTTCACTTTTACTGTAGAAATCCAGAGAAAATGGGGGACAAAGTGTTCACAAGTGGTCCCAAAAGCACTTTTTAAAATTCATTTAAAAAAAAACTACAAAAGTTCCCAGACTACTTTCACTGCACACTTGTTCACTGGGGGGGGCCTCTACCACTGTGTAAAATATCATTCACTTTTACTGTAGAAATCCAGAGAAAATGGGGGTCAAAGTGTGCCATTTTGGTCCCAAAAGCACTTTTTAAAAATCATTTTAAAAAAATCTAAAAAAGTTCCCTCACTAGTTTCACTGCATACTTGTTCACTGGGATGCCCTCTACCACTGTGTAAAATATCATTCACTTTTACTGTAGAAATCTAGAGAAATTTGGGGTCAAAGTGTGCACAAGTGGTCCCAAAAGCACTTTTTAAAATTCATTTTAAAAAAATCTAAAAAAGTTCCCTCACTACTTTCACTGCACACTTGTTCACTGGGATGCCATCTACCAGTGTGTAAAATAGCATTCACTTTTACTGTAGACATTCAGAGAAAATTGGAGTCAAAGTGTGCCATTTTGTTCCTAAAAGCCCTTTTTAAATTCATTTTTAAAAAATCTAAAAAAGTTCCCTGACTACTTTCACTGCACACTTGTTCACTAAGATGCCCTCTACTACTGTGTAAAATATCATTCACTTTTACTGTAGAAATTAGGAGAAAATTTGGGTCAAATTGTGCAAAATTGGTCCTAAAAGCACTTTTTAAAAATCATTTTAAAAAAATCTAAAAAAGTTCCCTGACTGATTTCACTGCACACTTGTTCAACAGGATGCCATCTACCACTGTGTAAAATATCATTCACTTTTACTGTAGAAATCCAGAGAAAATGGGGGTCAAAGTGTGCACAAGTGGTCCCAAAAGCACTTTTTAAAATTCATTTTAAAAAAATCTAAAAAAGTTCCCAGACTACTTTCACTGCACACTTGTTCACCAGGATGCCCTCTACCACTGTGTAAAATATCATTCACTTTTACTGTAGAAATCCAGAGAAAATGGGGGTCAAAGTGTGCAGAAGTGGTCCCAAAAGCACTTTTTAAAATTCATTTTAAAAAAATCTAAAAAAGTTCCCTGACTGATTTCACTGCACACTTGTTCAACAGGATGCCCTCTACCACTGTGTAAAATATCATTCACTTTTACTGTAGAAATCCAGAGAAAATGGGGGTCAAAGTGTGCCATTTTGGTCCCAAAAGCACTTTTTAAAATTCATTTTAAAAAAATCTAAAAAAGTTCCCTGACTGATTTCACTGCACACTTGTTCACCAGGATACCCTCTACCACTGTGTAAAATATCTTTCACTTTTACTGTAGAAATCCAGAGAAAATGGGCGACAAAGTGTTCACAAGTGGTCCCAAAAGCACTTTTTAAAATTCATTTTTAAAAAAACTAAATAAGTTCCCAGACTACTTTCACTGCACACTTGTTCACTGGGGGGCCCTCTACCACTGTGTAAAATATCATTCACTTTTACTGTAGAAATCCAGAGAAAATGGGGGTCAAAGTGTGCCATTTTGGTCCCAAAAGCACTTTTTAAAAATCATTTTACAAAAATCTAAAAAAGTTCCCTCACTACTTTCACTGCATACTTGTTCACTGGGATGCCCTCTACCACTGTGTAAAATATCATTCACTTTTACTGTAGAAATCCAGAGAAAATGGGGGTCAAAGTGTGCCATTTTGGTCCCAAAAGCACTTTTTAAAAATCATTTTAAAAAAATCTAAAAAAGTTCCCTCACTACTTTCACTGCACACTTGTTCACTGTGATGCCATCTACCAGTGTGTAAAATATCATTCACTTTTACTGTAGACATTCAGAGAAAATTGGAGTCAAAGTGTGCCATTTTGTTCCTAAAAGCCCTTTTTAAATTCATTTTTAAAAAATCTAAAAAAGTTCCCTGACTACTTTCACTGCACACTTGTTCACTAAGATGTCCTCTACTACTGTGTAAAATATCATTCACTTTTATTGTAGAAATTAGGAGAAAATTTGGGTCAAATTGTGCAAAATTGGTCCTAAAAGCACTTTTTAAAAATCATTTTAAAAAAATCTAAAAAAGTTCCCTGACTACTTTCACTGCACACTTGTTCACTGTGATGCCCTCTACCACTGTGTAAAATATAATTCACTTTTACTGTAGAAATTCATAGAAAATTGGGGTCAAAGTGTGCCATTTTGGTCCCAAAAGCACTTTTTAAAAATAATTTTTAAAAAAATCTAAAAAAGTTCCCTGACTACTTTCACTGCACACTTGTTCACTGTGATGCCCTCTACCACTGTGTAAAATATAATTCACTTTTACTGTATAAATTCATAGAAAATTGGGGTCAAAGTGTGCCATTTTGGTCCCAAAAGCACTTTTTTAAATTCATTTTTTTTAAATCTAAAAAAGTTCCCTGACTACTTTCACTGTACACTTGTTCACTAAGAGGCCCCCTACCACTGTGTAAAATATAATTCACTTTTACTGTAGAAATTCATAGAAAATTGGGGTCAAAGTGTAGGATTTTGGCCCCAAAGGCACTTTTTAAAAATTATTTTAAAAGAAGTCTAAAAAAGTTCCCTGACTACTTTTACTGCACACTTGTTCACTGTGATGCCCTCTACCAATGTGTAAAATATCCATCCATCCATCCATTTTCTTCCGCTTTATCCGTTACCGGGTCGCGGGGGCAGCAGTCTAAGCAGAGACGCCCAGACTTCCCTATCCACACACACTTCCTCCAGCTCGTCCGGGGGGACCCCAAGGCGTTCCCAGGCCAGCTGGGAGACACAGTCCCTCCAGCGTGTCCTAGGTTTTCCCCGGGGCCTCCTCCCGGTGGGACGTGCCCGGAACACCTCCCCAGGGAGGCGTCCAGGAGGCATCCGGAACAGATGCCCGAGCCACCTCAACTGGTTCCTCTCGACGTGGAGAAGCAGCGGCTCTACTCCGAGCTCCTCACCCTATCTCTAAGGGAGCGCCCAGCCACTCTTCGGAGGAAGTTAATTTCGACCGCTTGTATCCGCGATCTCGTTCTTTCGGTCATTACCCAAAGCTCATGACCATAGGTGAGGGAGGGAACGAAGATTGACCGGTAAGTAGAGAGCTTTGCCTTTCGGCTCAGCTCCCTCTTTACCACAACGGTCCGATACAGCGACCGCATCACTGCGCACGCTGCACCGATTCGCCTGTCAATCTCACGCTCCATTCTTCCCTCACTCGTAAACAAGACCCCGAGATACTTGAACTCCTCCACTTGAGGAAGGACCTCTCCACCCACCTGTAGAGGGCAAGGCACCTTTTTACGGTCGAGCACCATGGCCTCGGATTTGGACGTGCTGATTCTCATCCCAGCCCTTCACACTCGGCTGCAAACCGCCCCAGTGCATGCTGCAGGTCCTGGTTTGTTGGAGCCAACAGGACAACATGGTCTGCAAACAGCAGAGATTCATCTCTGCTGTTTGCAGACCATGTGGTCTCCGAACCGGACCCCCTCTGACCCCTGGCTGCGCCTAGAAATTCTGTCCATAAACACAGTGAACAGAACCGGTGACAAAGGGCAGCCCTGTCGGAGGCCAACATTCACCGGGAACAGGTCTGACTTACTCCCGGCAATGCGAATACAGCTCTGGCTCCGGTCATACAGGGATCGGATGGCCCTCAGCAGAGGACCCCGGACCCCGGACCCCGTACTCCCGGATAACCCCCCAAAGGACACAGAGATACACACACACACACACACAGAGATACACACACACACACACACACACATTTATACTTGCTTTTTATTATTACAAATGTTATTTTATTTTAGTTCAGAGTTATTGTTCATGTGCTGTGTGCGTCTCATTCCTACAGGGCTGGACCGTAGGGCTGAAACAACTAATCGATTAATCGACGACTAATCGATTATTGAAATAGTCGACAACTATTTTAGTAATCGATTAATCGTTTTCTGGTTCACACGGACTCAAACAGAGCAAAAATGACATGAAAATGTAGTATTTTTGATTAAAACCGACTTTGTTTTTATAATTTCATGAATATCTGTCTGTCTCATCCAATCAGAGCAGAATTAGCACAAAGAGCCTGTTACAAACATTTACTTTAAGTTTACGCCTCAATACGTCCTCGAGTGTTGCCACTTTAGCTTTTTGTGATGAAAAAATAAATTTGTTCTACACAATTCACAGCCAAGCGATTACTCGATTAATCGTAAAAATAATCGATAGATTAATCGATTACAAAATAATCGTTAGTTGCAGCTCTACTGGACTGACCATGGGGCTGGACCGGGCTGGTCAGTCCAGCCCTGTACTGTCCCATGGTCAGTCCAGCCCGGTACTGTCCCATGGTCAGTCCAGCCCGGTACTGTCCCATGGTCAGTCCAGCCCGGTACTGTTCCATGGTCAGTCCAGCCCTGTACTGTCCCATGGTCAGTCCAGCCCGGTACTGTCCCATGGTCAGTCCAGCCCGGTACTGTTCCATGGTCAGTCCAGCCCTGTACTGTCCCATGGTCAGTCCAGCCCCATGGTCAGTCCAGCCCTGTACTGTCCCATGGTCAGTCCAGCCCGGTACTGTTCCATGGTCAGTCCAGCCCTGTACTGTCCCATGGTCAGTCCAGCCCCATGGTCAGTCCAGCCCTGTACTGTCCCATGGTCAGTCCAGCCCGGTACTGTCAGTACCGGGCTGGACTGACCATGGGGCTGGAATGGGCTGGACTGACCATGGACCAGGGCCGGAGTGGGACAATTTTTTGGCCCGGGAATTGTGGGTCAGACCGGCTCTTCTGATAAAGTGGTCTATCAAAAAAACTGAACTGCTGTTGTAATATCCATAACAACCAGCAGGGGGCCTAAAATCACGTTTTATAAATGTCTAGACTAGTGCGATTCAAATGATTCTTGTTCACTCGTTTAGACTTCTCAGAGTTTGTCACAAAATAACTCAGTAATGCATTTGAATAAATCATGATATTTGAATATTCTAGACTTATGTGGATATAAAAAGCATGAATTTCACAAATTTTAGAACAATATCAATTTTCATTCAAATAATTGTTATTCCCAAAGATTTGGCTGCATTTTTTTTATATATATAATACATATATATATATATATAAATATATATATATATATAATACATTGAATTGACTCAAAACCATTAAACTATTATCCTTTCAAGACTAAACAAAAACAAAGACTAAACTAAGACCTAAATAGATATAAACAGTACTTGCTATAACTTTAAACAAAACCAACATTAATCTGAACGTACTTTAATGTTGTCCCAGGGGAGCACTAAAGGAAAACTAAATGTGAACCTGTCTCAAGACGAGAAAACACAAACTGCACAGTATTTAAATCAAACAAACCCAAACTAACAAGAGCAAAATGAAGCACATTAAAACATGAGTAAACTCTGTAGAACTTGTTTATGATGTTATTATCCAACGACAAAGGATGTCTTTTCTATTGACATTAAAATAAATGCTTTTGACACAAACACACAAAATATTCAACTGTTACTTTCCTAATGTACAAAGAAGTTAAAATGTAATTTATGCCATATACATAATACATTATGAAATAAATTAATTCATGTCCGTAAAAGGCTTAGTCAAATTTGATTAAAAATACAATTTTCTTTTTGGTTTTTCCCTGCCCATTCCTGAGGCTCTTCATTAATATGAACGAACGAGTGTTGTGTCTGACGACCTAAGAAGCACTCATTGTTATTAACAGAGTGCTAATCATTTAGGGAATCACGTCATGTTTTGCCACAGTGTTTTGCTAGCTTACCGCGGTCTGATGCCTCTTCATCAAGCACTTTTTCTAGAAAAAAACTACCAACTTTGCACATTTGGCTGCTTCAGTTTCAAGAGCTTTTCTTTTTTTATTCTAATCTTTTCTGCTCCGCCCTTGATTTTGTTCCTTTCCATTTTAAAAACACTAGCGTTGGACAGATGTCATGTCAGTGAGTAACTGCGCTTGCTTCAGTTCTATCTGTCATTCAACCTGATCTCGCTTAGTCCCGCCTACAATCTACAGACAACCAATCAGGCCGTAGCAGAACACATAGCAACCAATGAAAGCGACCAAATGAGACCAGCCAGAAGTGTGTGTGCTGTTTACGAGAGAGAAGAGAGAAAGAGAGAAAAAGAGAGAGAAAGAGAGAGAAAGAGAGCGAAAGAGAGAGAAAGAGAGAAAGAGAGAGAGAGAGAAAGAGAGAGAGAGAGAGAAAGAGAGAGAGAGAGAGAGAGAGAGATCCGAGAAAGGCAGTGAGCAGCGGTGTCAGGAAAGCACGGCCGGCCAAGTCCAACCAGCAACATATAACAACCAGCAACATATAACAACCAGCCCACCGGCCCTTAGCCCAAACGGCCCACCAGGAAACCTCCCGGCTCTCCCGATTAGCCACGCCGGCACTGGGCTGGACTGACCATAGGACACTACCGGGCTGGACTGACCATGAGGCAGTACCGGGCAATGCCCAAAGAGCACCCATATTTGGGCCTGTCAGCCTCATACAAAGAAAATGTTTGTGAAAGGTGTAAACCCGTTGATAAATGTCCAAGGGGCGCGTGACCCCGGGGCACTTGTTATTTGCTGTGTGAACTCAACGGGTCTGCTTCCTCGTGCAGCGTTCTGACCCCGGGCAGCTGCGGCCACTATTAATGACTTGTTTATTTGTGTCCAGCGGCTGTAAGACTGCATGAATCCTGATCCTCTACATCAGGGGTGCTCACACTTTTTCAGCATGCGAGCTACTTATAAAATGATCAAGTCAAAATGATCTACCTACTACCAAAATGCAAAACATATATTTCTTTCTAAATATATTGAGGATTCTTTAAATCTACAATGTATGTTGATGTACATGCAAAACCGCATGATTTATGAAATCATTTACATTTAGGCACCGCCTCTGGCGGGCATCCAGGATTCATAGAGCCGCAGTTTTATTCGTAACTTTCGTTCTGTAGCGGCACTTGCAGTCATAGTAGAAACTCAGGGTGAAGACGTGTTATTATAGATCCATGGTGAAGACATATGTTTACAAGCATTGACCCCAGTCCTCAGCCCTGGTTTGATCCTGGTTTAGCTCCTGTTTTGGTTATTTTCGAGCGTGCGTGATCACTCCGCTGCAGCAGAGAACAGTTTTTAAGGCAGTATGATCCATGCTTCTATGATCAGAGGTTGCACGTTTTGTTTGTTGTTGTTGTTTTGGGGGCATACTGTGGCGTGCAAAAACGCAAAACTCCGGTTATCTCTGTCCACACGCAAATGCATAAACGGATATTTTATTTATTTTTAATCTAATGCGATCTTCCAATACTACCTTTGCGATCGACTGGTAGATCGCGATCGACGTATTGAGCACCCCTGCTCTACAGTATGTGCTTCTGCAATAACCGTATCAATAACCCTAAATGTGAAAAATAATAACGCCCTGGCCATTTGTTGGTCCCAGTCCACTGCCACTGCCCCCTGAGGGGAGGGCCTGACCACTGCCCCCTGAGGGGAGGGCCTGACCACTGCCCCCTGAGGGGAGGGCCTGACCACTGCCCCCTGAGAGGAGGCCCTGACCACTGCCCCCTGAGGGGAGGGCCTGACCACTGCCCCCCTGGGGGGAGGGCCTGACCACTGCCCCCTGAGGGGAGGGCCTGACCACTGCCCCCTGAGAGGAGGGCCTGACCACTGCCCCCCTGGGGGGAGGGCCTGACCACTGCCCCCCTGAGGGGAGGGCCTGACCACTGCCCCCTGAGGGGAGGGCCTGACCACTGCCCCCCTGGGGGGAGGGCCTGACCACTGCCCCCCTGGGGGGAGGGCCTGACCACTGCCCCCTGAGAGGAGGGCCTGACCACTGCCCCCCTGAGGGGAGGGCCTGACCACTGTCCCCTGAGAGGAGGGCCTGACCACTGCCCCCCTGAGGGGAGGGCCTGACCACTGCCCCCCTGAGGGGAGGGCCTGACCACTGTCCCCTGAGAGGAGGGCCTGACCACTGCCCCCCTGAGGGGAGGGCCTGACCACTGCCCCCTGAGGGGAGGGCCTGACCACTGCCCCCTGAGGGGAGGGCCTGACCACTGCCCCCTGAGAGGAGGCCCTGACCACTGCCCCCTGAGGGGAGGGCCTGACCACTGCCCCCCTGGGGGGAGGGCCTGACCACTGCCCCCCTGGGGGGAGGGCCTGACCACTGCCCCCCTGGGGGGAGGGCCTGACCACTGCCCCCTGAGGGGAGGGCCTGACCACTGCCCCCTGAGGGGAGGGCCTGACCACTGCCCCCCTGGGGGGAGGGCCTGACCACTGCCCCCCTGGGGGGAGGGCCTGACCACTGCCCCCTGAGAGGAGGGCCTGACCACTGCCCCCCTGAGGGGAGGGCCTGACCACTGTCCCCTGAGGGGAGGGCCTGACCACTGTCCCCTGAGGGGAGGGCCTGACCACTGTCCCCTGAGGGGAGGGCCTGGCCACTGCCCCCCTGGGGGAGGGGTCTACTCTGGGTCTGAGAGAACGTTCAGTGCTCAGTGTTTCAGTGTGTGCTCCTCTAAAGACTGAAGGTTGAGAAACTAATGAGATCACATGACCTTTGTGTGTGTTTTACGCCAGTGTTTGTGTGTGTGTGTATCTGTGTGCGTGTCTGTGTGTGTGTCTGTGTGTGTGTGTGTGAGTGTGTATCTATGTGTGTATCTGTGTGTGTGTGTGTGTCTGTGTGTGAGTGTGTATCTATGTGTGTATCTGTGTGTGTATCTGTGTGTGTGTCTGTGTGTGTGTGTGTGTATGTGTGTGTCTGTGTGTGTATCTGTGTGTGTGTCTGTGTGTCTGTGTGTGTGTGTGTGTGTGTACATACGGTGATAATGTCCAGGATACTGAGCAGACTGTGGACACTGTCTCCGGCCAGAACGTCCTTCACCACAGCCTCTGTACCGTCCTGAGGAGACACACACAGTCAGAAAGAGACACACACACACACACACACACACTCACACTCACAGTCACCACAGACACACACACACACACACAGACACACACACACTCACACACACACACACACACACACTCACACTCTCGTGGATACACAGCTCCAGGTGGCCCTCCTGAACCACATAGATGCTGTCGTCAGTGTCTCCGGGCCGGAACAGCGCCTCCCCCTGGTGAAGCTGGATCGACACCATGTGACGGCAGAGCTCCAGGAACAATGGCTTCTCAAAGTGTCCTAGGACCCTGAGAGAGACACCGTGAGAGAGACACCGTGAGAGAGACACCATGAGAGAGACACCATGAGAGAGACACCATGAGAGAGAAACCATGAGAGAAACACCATGAGAGAGACACCATGAGAGAGACACCATGAGAGAAACACCATGAGAGAGACACCATGAGAGAGACACCATGAGAGAAACACCATGAGAGAAACACCATGAGAGAGACACCATGAGAGAGAGACCATGAGTGAGACAACATGAGAGAGACACCATGAGAGAGAGACCATGAGAGAGACACCATCAGAGAGAGACCATGAGAGAGACACCATGAGAGAGACACCATGAGAGAAACACCATGAGAGAAACACCATGAGAGAAACACCATGAGAGAGACACCATGAGAGAAACACCATGAGAGAGACACCATGAGAGAGACACCATGAGAGAGACACCATGAGAGAAACACCATGAGAGAGACACCATGAGAGAGACACCATGAGAGAGACACCATGAGAGAAACACCATGAGAGAAACACCATGAGACACCATGAGAGAGACACCATGAGAGAAACACCATGAGAGAAACACCATGAGAGAAACACCATGAGAGAAACACCATGAGAGAAACACCATGAGAGAGACACCATGAGAGAAACACCATGAGAGAAACACCATGAGAAACACCATGAGAGAAACATCATGAGAGAAACACCATGAGAGAAACACCATGAGAGAGACACCATGAGAGAGACACCGTGAGAGAGACACCGTGAGAGAGACACCGTGAGCAAGACACCGTGAGAGAGACACCATGAGAGAAACACCATGAGAGAAACACCATGAGAGAGACACCATGAGAGAAACACCATGAGAGAAACACCATGAGAAACACCATGAGAGAAACATCATGAGAGAAACACCATGAGAGAAACACCATGAGAGAAACACCATGAGAGAGACACCATGAGAGAGACACCATGAGAGAGACACCGTGAGAGAGACACCGTGAGCGAGACACCGTGAGAGAGACACCGTGAGAGAGACACCATGAGACAGACACCATGAGAGAGACACCATGAGAGAAACACCCTGAGAGAGACACCATGAGAGAGACACCATGAGAGAAACACCATGAGAGAAACACCCTGAGAGAGACAGCATGAGAGAGACACCATGAGAGAGACACCATGAGAGAGACACCGTGAGAGAGACACCATGAGAGACACCATGACAGAGACACCGTGAGAGAAACACCATGAGAGAAACACCATGAGAGAAACACCCTGAGAGAGACACCATGAGAGAGACACCATGAGAGAGACACCATGAGAGAGACACCATGAGAGAAACACCGTGAGAGAAACACCATGAGAGAAAAAGAAACACCATGAGAGAGACACCATGAGAGAAACACCATGAGAGAAACACAGTGAGAGAAACACCATGAGAGAAACACCATGAGAGAGACACCATGAGAGAAACATGCTGAGAGAAACACCATGAGAGAAACACCATGAGAGAGACACCATGAGAGAAACACCATGAGAGAGACACCATGAGAGAAACACGCTGAGAGAAACACCATGAGAGAAACACCATGAGAGACACCATGAGAGAAACACCATGAGAGAAACACCATGAGAGAAACACCGTGAGAGAGACACCATGAGAGGAACACGCTGAGAGAAACACCATGAGAGAAACACCATGAGAGAGACACCATGAGAGAAACACCATGAGAGAAACACCATGAGAGAAACACCATGAGAGAAACACCATGAGAGAAACACCGTGAGAGAAACACCGTGAGAGAAACACAGTGAGAGAAACACCGTGAGAGAAACACCATGAGAGAAACACCATGAGAGAAAGACCATGAGAGAAACACCGTGAGAGAAACACCATGAGAGAAACACCATGAGAGAAACACCGTAGAGAAACACCGTGAGAGAAACATCGTGAGAGAAACACCATGAGAGAAACACCATGAGAGAAACACCATGAGAGAGACACCATGAGGGAGACACCGTGAGAGAGACACCGTGAGAGAAACACCATGAGAGAAACACCGTAGAGAAACACCGTGAGAGAAACACCATGAGAGAAACACCATGAGAGAAACACCATGAGTGAAACACCATGAGAGAAACACCATGAGAGAAACACCATGAGAGAAACACCGTGAGAGAAACACCGTGAGAGAAACACGTGAGAGAAACACAGTGAGAGAAACACCGTGAGAGAAACACCATGAGAGAAACACCATGAGAGAAACACCGTAGAGAAACACCGTGAGAGAAACACCGTGAGAGAAACACCGTGAGAGAAACACCATGAGAGAAACACCATGAGAGAGACACCGTGAGGGAGACACCGTGAGAGAGACACCGTGAGAGAAACACCATGAGAGAAACACCGTAGAGAAACACCGTGAGAGAAACACCGTGAGAGAAACACCGTGAGAGAAACACCATGAGAGAAACACCATGAGAGAGACACCATGAGAGAGACACCATGAGGGAGACACCGTGAGAGAAACACCATGAGAGAAACACCGTGAGAGAAACACCGTAGAGAAACACCGTGAGAGAAACACCGTGAGAGAAACACCGTGAGAGAAACACCATGAGAGAAACACCATGAGTGAAACACCATGAGAGAAACACCATGAGAGAGACACCATGAGAGAAACACCATGAGAGAAACACCATGAGAGAGACACCATGAGAGAAACACCATGAGAGAAACACCGTGAGAGAAACACCGTGAGAGAAACACCGTGAGAGAAACACAGTGAGAGAAACACCGTGAGAGAAACACCATGAGAGAAACACCATGAGAGAAAGACCATGAGAGAAACACCGTGAGAGAAACACCATGAGAGAAACACCATGAGAGAAACACCGTAGAGAAACACCGTGAGAGAAACATCGTGAGAGAAACACCATGAGAGAGACACCATGAGAGAGACACCATGAGGGAGACACCGTGAGAGAGACACCGTGAGAGAAACACCGTAGAGAAACACCATGAGAGAAACACCGTAGAGAAACACCGTGAGAGAAACACCGTGAGAGAAACACCATGAGAGAAACACCATGAGTGAAACACCATGAGAGAAACACCATGAGAGAAACACCATGAGAGAAACACCATGAGAGAGACACCATGAGAGAAACACCATGAGTGAAACACCATGAGAGACACCATGAGAGAAACACCATGAGAGAGACACCATGAGGGAGACACCGTGAGAGAAACACCATGAGAGAAACACCGTAGAGAAACACCGTGAGAGAAACACCATGAGAGAAACACCGTAGAGAAACACCGTAGAGAAACACCGTGAGAGAAACACCGTGAGAGAAATACCGTGAGAGAAACACCATGAGAGAAACACCATGAGTGAAACACCATGAGAGAAACACCATGAGAGAAACACCATGAGTGAAACACCATGAGAGAAACACCATGAGAGAAACACCATGAGAGAGACACCATGAGAGAAACACCATGAGTGAAACACCATGAGAGAGACACCATGAGTGAAACACCATGAGAGAAACACCAGAGGAGACAACCCTCTCCTTCAGCTGTAGTTTGTTCATTGCTATTCACCCGCTGTCTCATCATCTCCTATATCCCCTGAGGAGCTCGTCCCGGGACAGTGTGATGTGAGCTACAGCAGACACAGAGGGTCTTGGGGTCGATTCCACCTCCAGGCCTTTCTGAGTGGAGTTTGCATGTTCTCCCTGTGTCCAAGTGCTCCAGTTTCCCCTACCACTAAAAACATGTACTATGTATGTGAGGAGGGGGTGAGGAGGGGGTGAGGAGGGGGTGAGGAGGGGGTGAGGAGGGGTGAGGGTCTGACCTGACGTTCTTGAGCATGTAGAGCACCTCAGAGGGCAGGTGAGGGGGTGAGGAGGGGTGAGGAGGGGTGAGGGTCTGACCTGACGTTCTTGAGCATGTAGAGCACCTCTGAGGGCAGGTGAGGGGGTGAGGAGGGGTGAGGGTCTGACCTGACGTTCTTGAGCATGTAGAGCACCTCAGAGGGCAGGTGAGGGGGTGAGGAGGGGTGAGGAGGGGTGAGGAGGGGTGAGGGTCTGACCTGACGTTCTTGAGCATGTAGAGCACCTCTGAGGGCAGGTGAGGGGGTGAGGAGGGGTGAGGGTCTGACCTGACGTTCTTGAGCATGTAGAGCACCTCAGAGGGCAGGTGAGGGGGTGAGGAGGGGTGAGGAGGGGTGAGGGTCTGACCTGACGTTCTTGAGCATGTAGAGCACCTCAGAGGGCAGGTGAGGGGGTGAGGAGGGGTGAGGAGGGGTGAGGGTCTGACCTGACGTTCTTGAGCATGTAGAGCACCTCAGAGGGCAGGTGAGGGGGTGAGGAGGGGTGAGGAGGGGTGAGGGTCTGACCTGACGTTCTTGAGCATGTAGAGCACCTCAGAGGGCAGGTGAGAGCTCTGGACGTCGAACTCCGTCAGGTCGGCCTCCAGCAGAGACGGAGGCGGCTCTTTAGGCTGCAGCACCGTGGGCTCTCTGCGGAGGCGAAGGATCCTACAGCAACACAACACCAGAGAGAGCACACACAACACCAGAGTGAGCACACACAACACCAGAGAGAGAACACACAACACCAGAGTGAGCACACACAACACACAGAGACACACACAACACCAGAGTGAGCACACACAACACCAGAGTGAGAACACACAACACACACAGAGACACACACAACACCAGAGTGAGAACACACAACACACACAGAGACACACACAACACACAGAGACACACACAGTACGTACTTTCGGGCGATGCTCAGGACTTTGGGTCTTTTCCTCGTCTTCTGTCGAGACGCAGAGTTGGACGGAGGAGGAGACGACAAAGTCTGGACCTGGACACACACAAATATGCATCACACAGAGACGCACACTCACACACACACTCACACACACACTCACTCACACACACACTCACACACACACTCACACACACACACACTCACACACACACTCACTCACACACACACTCACACACACACTCACACACACACACACTCACACACACACTCACTCACACACACACACTCACTCTGCGATCTCTCGCCCCCAGGTGGGGGTGGACCCGGAATAAGAATTACCCAATGTTTCGTACGACGACTTCTTTCCATCAGTACATGAGTACATGAGTACATGAGTACATGAGTACATGAGTACATGAGTACATGAGTACATCAGTCTATGGCTGTAGCCAACGCAGCCGGATACAACTTTAGACATTACCCTGGTCCTCACAGTCTCAGACCCTGGTCCTCACAGTCTCAGACCCTGGTCCTCACAGTCTCAGACCCTGGTCCTCACAGTCTCAGACCCTGGTCCTCACAGTCTCAGACCCTGGTCCTCACAGTCTCAGACCCTGGTCTTCACAGTCTCAGACCCTGGTCCTCACAGTCTCAGACCCTGGTCCTCACAGTCTCAGACCCTGGTCCTCACAGTCTCAGACCCTGGTCCTCACAGTCTCAGACCCTGGTCCTCACAGTCTCAGACCCTGGTCCTCACAGTCTCAGACCCTGGTCCTCACAGTCTCAGACCCTGGTCTTCACAGTCTCAGACCCTGGTCCTCACAGTCTCAGACCCTGGTCTTCACAGTCTCAGACCCTGGTCCTCACAGTCTCAGACCCTGGTCCTCACAGTCTCAGACCCTGGTCCTCACAGTCTCAGACCCTGGTCCTCACAGTCTCAGACCCTGGTCCTCACAGTCACAGACCCTGGTCCTCACAGTCTCAGACCCTGGTCCTCACAGTCTCAGACCCTGGTCCTCACAGTCTCAGACCCTGGTCCTCAAAGTCCCAGACCCTGGTCCTCACAGTCTCAGACCCTGGTCCTCACAGTCTCAGACCCTGGTCCTCACAGTCTCAGACCCTGGTCCTCACAGTCTCAGACCCTGGTCCTCACTAATGCATTTCTTTGATTCCTTTTTAGGTATTTTCTTAAAAATCAACATGCGTTAGAGAAATATATTTTAACAAAATAGAGACTCCATAAGTTCCACTTGGTACGAGCAGTTGCAGTTGCACACGCCACAACTGCACACGCCACAACTGCACACGCCACAACTGCACACGCCACAACCGCACACGCCACAACCGCACACGCCACAACCGCACACGCCACAACCGCACACGCCACAACCGCACACGCCACAACCGCACACGCCACAACCGCACACGCCACAGAAAAAGAGCATTTTGACTCAGAATCATTGATGATTTACACGGTTCTTAAAGGAGATATTTACATCCTGTCCCTCAGAGGAATTTCACGCCACTGGTGACGTCAGCTGCAACCCAGCTATAGCCGCTAACAGCTAGCATCCGCCTGTAGTTGATAGCCGCTAACAGCTAGCATCCCTCTGTAGTTGACATCAGCTAACAGCTAGCATCCCTCTGTAGTTGACATCAGCTAACAGCTAGCATCCCTCGGTAGTTGATAGCCGCTAACAGCTAGCCTCCCGCTGTATCATAGATAGATAGAGACATAGATAGATACTTTATTGATCCCTGTAGGAGAAATGCAGGAGTCCAGTAGCAGCAGAAACACATCCACACAAACATACAAAACCTGTGTCTTTGACCTTTGACCTTTGAATAGGTCTAGATGAAGAGCACTCACCTTCCTCATGATCTTTCGTCCATAAAACATGACTTTGTCTCTTTTCCTGAAGCGGTAATGAGGTCCAGCCTCCATCTCTGCAAACACCAGTGTGTTAGAGTGTGTGTGTGTGTGTGTGTGTGTGTGTGTGTGTGTGTGTGTGTGTGTGTGTGTGCACTTGTTTTCAACTCCTGGTGGGGTCCATAACCTGAGATTCCACTCACGTCATGGGGACTGGTTTTACGTGGTGGGGCCCGAACACCGGACCCCACTGGTCCAAGCTTAATAATCAATGGGTAATGCTTTTCTAACGGTCCTTATGCAGTCTCTGTAAAAATATGGAAAGGACCCCTGGAGGTTTACTTTCCTGAAAAAAGTGTGTTATGTGTCGGAACCCTGGTGGTGGGTTGCGGGATATCAAGGAGGGGCACACTGGGGCAATTTCAGTCCAGCAGGCTGGAGCCAATCATGGAGCAGCACAACAGAGGCTGGAGCCAATCATGGAGCAGCACAACAGAGGCTGGAGCCAATCATGGAGCAGCACAACAGAGGCTGGAGCCAATCATGGAGCAGCACAACAGAGGAAATCAGGTGTCAGGCTAGAAAAAGGTGCAAGTGTGTGGTTCATTAGGCTGCAGCCAATCACAGAGCAGCACACTGAAGCGCACGCTTACAAACCACTGGTAAGTGCTGACTACAAGTCATGACTTCAAATTGTTATATAGAATGATTACAAATTATTTGTTGTTTGTGCAGCTTAGTCAAGAGTCCCTAATTGATGAAGTCGACTCAGATTCTGACGATTTAACTGTCAAGAAGAAACCTGTAAAAAAGTATGGAAAAAGAAAAATCAAAAACACTTTTCTTCAAGACTCGGAAAGTGACGAACCAAAGGCAAATAAGATTGTTATCATGCAGCTGCAAAAGAAGAAAAATGGGGGGCGAGTATACAGCAAGAGACACTTCTGCCTCTACTGTTCAATGTCCTGCCACAAAATGTCCCGTCATTTGACTAGAAAACATGGAAATGAAAGTGACGTAGCCAGAGCATTGGCTCTACCTGTGAAATCTAAAGCACGTAAACTTCAGTTTGATTTGATCAGGAATAGTGGAAACCGTGAGCACAATTTTGAGGTTTTAAAGGCCGGCATTGGAACTTTAGTCCCAGCTAAACAGCCAAATTGCCCAGTTAAATCCAGTGAGTTTTTGCACTGTATAGACTGTGGGGCATTGCTTAAGCGAAAGTCGCTGTGGAGGCATGTGGCCAGGTGCCGGCTTTCACAGAAAGATGCCCAGGCTAAACCAGGTAGAAGTAGGGTCCAGTCCCTCTGCTCCCTAGCCCAGCCTGTACCGGAGGGCATCAGCAAAAAGCTGTGGTCTTTAATTTCGGCAATGCATCAGGATGAGGTCACGGGTGTTGTCAAAGCAGAAAAGGGGATTCTGAGACTCGGAGAGCACCTGTACTTAAAACACGGGCATGATAAGACAAAGCATGATTACATTAGGCAGAAAATGAGAGAAGTCGGTAGGTTAATTAACGAAGCAAAAACCGCAGGGAAACTGAAAACAATTAAGGATTTCTTTATTCCTTCCAACTTTAACCATGTGATTGATGCAGTCAGGTCTGTGGCTGGATATGATGAGGAAACAAATCAATACAAGACTCCATCCTTGGCCCTCAAACTCGGCCATAGCCTCAGAAAGCTAGCAGATATTCTTGAATGTGACTCAAAAATGGAGCATTGTGTTGATGAACTATTTATTAAAAACCTCCAACGAAGCCGGCTGCTTTTTGAGAAGAGGTGGGACGTCTGTGTTTCTTCTGCTGCCCTACAGACCCTCCGGCAAGCCAAGTGGAACACTCCGGACCTGCTCCCTCTGACTGAGGACGTTAGAGCCATGCATGCACATATTGAGGTATGTCGACCTGAATATGTGCAAACCCTAATAAGTGAGCCAACGTCTAAGCATTGGTCTAAACTGGCAGTTTTGACTCTTTGTGAGGTCATCATTTTCAATCGAAGAAGGAAGGTGAGGTTTCAAAGATGCCACTGACAGCCTTTACCTTAAGAAGTAAGACTGGGATCCATTCTGACATTGCTCTGGGACTGTCCCAACTTGAGAAAAAGCTGTGTCAGCATTTTCAACGCATTGAAATTAAAGGGAAAAGAAGTCGGAAAGTGCCGGTTCTTTTGACTCCTGAAATGATTGCTTCGATGGAGGTGCTGGTGGAGAACAGAAGGGCCTGTTCCATCTCTGACCATAACCCATACTTCTTTTCCCGCCCGGGCGCAGACACCCACATCAGGGGATCAGACTCCCTACGCCAGGTAGCCAAAGAATGTGGTGCGGTGCATCCAGAGATGCTATCCTCAACCAAACTTAGAAAGCACATAGCTACTATGTCTACAGTTCTCAATATGAAAGACAATGAGATGGACATACTTGCCAACTTCCTCGGCCATGACATTCGCATCCACAGGCAATATTACAGACTACCAGAGGGGACACTGGAGCTGGCCAAAATCAGCAAAGTGTTGATGGCCATGGAGCAGGGAAGAGTGACGGAATTCGAAGGAAAGAGCCTCGACCAGATACAAATTGAGCCTGAAGGTAATTCTTGATATTATTAAAATATGTATGATTTTTTTCCCCTAAAGGCCACTTGTATTTTTATTTTCTGTGCGACAGGGAGAGCAGTAGAGATCCTCTCACAAACGGACGGGCTAAAAGAAACTTCAAGCGGAGAACCTTCAACCATTCATCCAGATGCACCCCATGGTAGTGGCAGTGCCCCTTCTGGTAAGTGTACCAGGTGGGGGATTACAGCCAGGCTGCTTGGTCCTAACCCTGGGAGTGTATATTGCTAATATATTTTTATTTCTCTCCCTAGAACGTTAGAGAAAGCCATGGTCTGCATCTGAGGTGAAGGCTGTGGAGAAGACCATGACGCCTTTCCAGTGATGGGCAAGCTACTTGATTTGTGTAGTGAGCTAAGCTACAAGCTACTCTACAATAAATTCAGCTTCACTACACAGAAGCTACCACCCATACAAATGTAGCAAGCTAAGTTACAAAATTCTGTCAAAAGTAGCTTGCTATATAGAAGCTATTTTCAATTAAACAAACTGCAGTTCATGCAATTTTATATTTTCCTGCATTAACATGTTTGCTCATTTCTTATTTTTTGCACAATTCTTGAGTGTTTTATCCATGCCAAATGTGACATGTAAATTTCTCCTGTGTGAGATTAATAAAGCTTATCTTCTTATTTGAGATAAACTGGTCAGGCAGATAAAGGTTAAAATGCTGTAGATATTTATTGAACAATAGCCCAAAACACCAAAAACAACAAAGAGTAGGCATCTGAAAACATATTTCTTTTCGCTCATCTGGACTAGAGTGACGTACTTTTGGAGGTATATGGCCACGAGGTACAACACTTTGAGAGTCCTTATCATGGTCCCCTCCACCGCGGCGGCTCCTGGGCTCTCTGCCATGCTTTTGCTTCCCCCAGTAGCGCGCGCGCGGTGTATTGCACGTATGTGTGTCTATTTATTTGTTTAGTCTTTTGTCGTAGTATGAACATCACAAGGAAAAAAAGCTTGGGTGAGGCAGGCGGTATCTGTGCCTCACCGCTAGGGGTGATAGTGAGACATAACGTATACAGAGTTGCTAACAAACAATCAGCCAAAATGCTAATTTACTTTGCTGGAATTGGTATGATTTGGAATGAAGATTTTTTTTTCTCAAATGGACTTTCAAACAATGAAAGATTAATATAGACTGGGAGACCACCACTGGAACTTACGAGTTAGTCCGGGCTGCGCGGGAGGAGTTTGTTAATCTGTGTTTTATGTTTGAACATTGACGATACCGGCAAAGTAGTGCTTTTCCGAAAAACATTGATTCAAAAACATGCTCAAGAGTTCTGCAACTTGTTTAATTATTGTTTATGTTCCTCGCGTCTGATCTCTCCTCGCGTCTCTCTCTCCTCGCGTCTCCGTCTCTTTCTGCTACTCGCGGTCTCCGGTCTCTCTGCTCCTCTCTGTCTCTCATCTGCTCCTGCGTCTCCGTTCTCCTGCTCTCTCTGTTCTCTCTCTGCTCCTATCTCCTGCGTCTGCTCTCTCCTGGTCTCCGTCTCTCTTGCTCCTGCGTCTCCGTCTCTCAGCTCTCTCTGTCTCTCTTGCTCTCTCTCCTCGCGTCTCTCTCTCCTCGGTCTCTCGCACCTGCGCTTCTTAACGATGTGGTTTGATGCGGAGCAGAGTCAGCAGCTAGATATGTTGTGAGATTATTAAAAGAAGCTGGTTCTCTTATCTTTACAGTATATAAAGTTTGTGGATGTTTTCATTGCATTTGGTTGAATTAAATGCCTATTTTATTGAATAAGATTGTAAATCTGACTTTTAAAGGTCAGTGCCTCCCCAATCACAAACCTCACCGCACGTCCCTGGCGCGGCAAGTGTGTGCGTCTGTGTGTGGTGGCGCTTCGCTCGTGTGTGTGTGTCGTTACCAAGCCTGGACATGCGGATCAAGCATTCTGTCTATCTATATGTTTGTTGTTTATGGCTGCGACGGGGAGAAAAATGTTGTAATATATGAAATCAGAGATGTCCGTGAGAAATTAGCTTTGGCGGCCGCCTAAATAAAAGAATGTAATAATACATAGTGACTCTATGCAAAATAAATAAGCAATTGATGTCCAAAAATAGGAGTGGGAAGATTGGATGTTGGAAACGTATTTCTTAGCGTATTCCATCATCAGGGTTTTGCCTCAAGAGGATATCACCTTTCACTTTTATTTATTCCCTATTTTCTAGGACAAACATGTAAATGTACCATATCAAAAGAGCTAACATTATTTTAATTGGGGTGGTACATTTGGTCTTAAAATGATTATTTTTACAAATTAAGCTATAATCTGCAAAAAAACGTCGACTTCATCTTTTACCGTTTTTTGAGCAAATCTGTCATGAATGTGATTCATGCTATTCAATACAAAAAGACATAGCCCGGATCCTGAACCCGGGGTTCCTACATTGTAAGCGCACTAGTTTAGACCACTTGACCAGGGGTTCACACGATACAGGAGACATGTGAAGAACGGACTCAAACTAGAAAATTCTGATCACACGTGAACTTTTATCAGCTGTCTCAATTGTTCAAAGGCATCCCGTTATAAATCATCGTTATAGTCTTTGTTTTGTCATTAATGATTTGAGTGTCATAAAGACCTTTTTTAGTTATGGCGCCACATGTGTGCGTCCACTAGGCATAAGGTTTGCACGCAGTCTTATAACCTGAGCGTTTAAGTAGTGGCAGAAAGCTAAAGCGGGACTTATCCTGCCACCTAGTGGCGATAGGATTGGCGAGGACGTATTGAGGCGTAAACTTAAAGTAAATGTTTGTAACAGGCTCTTTGTGCTAATTCTGCTCTGATTGGATGAGACAGACAGATATTCATGAAATTATAAAAACAAAGTCGGTTTTAATCAAAAAATACTACATTTTCATGTCATTTTTGCTCTGTTTGAGTCCGTGTGAACCAGAAAACGATTAATCGATTACTAAAATAGTTGTCGACTATTTCAATAATCGATTAGTCGTCGATTAATCGATTAGTTGTTTCAGCCCTACGGTCCAGCCCTGTAGGAATGAGACGCACACAGCACATGAACAATAACTCTGAACTAAAATAAAATAACATTTGTAATAATAAAAAGCAAGTATAAATGTGTGTGTGTGTGTGTGTGTGTATCTCTGTGTGTGTGTGTGTGTGTATCTCTGTATGTGTGTGTGTGTTATCGTATTAAAAAATGACGTGTTCAAAATCCCTTATAAAGATGACCAAGATTCAGGAAGTTAAATTCAAAAAGGTTTATTTCCCTAATACAAAAAGAATCTAAAACAGCTGTCCGGACCAAAAGTAACTATCCCTTATTCTCTATATAAAGTATAAAGTGTAACTTTGGGTGGGCGCTCCACACAAAGTCACACTGCTGTCCCTGGTCCAGTAAAAAACTAACTCCTCACATTCAAGCTATTCACTATAAGTAAATGTGCAAGGGGAAGGGGCGTGTTGTATCAGGCAGGTCTCGGGTCCAGGGTCCGGCCTCTTCCATCATGTCTCCTCCGTCTCGCCGGACCTTAAACAGAATCATTCACACACTACCCCTCCCTAATTCTATAGAAATATTACTTCCTTGAGATAAGACAGGAGGACTTCAAGGCTGTCCCTCCAGATTCTGGGTCCATCTCCTTCTCCAAACAACTTAAAAAGATTAGCAAATCTAGGAATGCAGATCTTGCCCCCCCCAGATTAACTATCATTAACTCATATTCTGCACTTTTGGACTACAAAGGAAGGAGGGGAGAAGAGCAATACAAGATCTTTTTTGGCTTGGAAAAAGACAAAGTTCAATTCAGGGTCAGTCAAATGCACATCTGCTTTTTAGTCTATATTTAATACAACATTTCCCTCTCTTGGCCGCTCTTAAAAAGGCCACACATTTCAATAACCTTCCTCAGGCGACGGGACGGGGGAATCCTCAACCAATGCAAGCATTTGACCTCTCAGTCCAGGGTTAACAGCGGTGTCTATAGCTTTAACACAAAGAGAACGTATACAAGGTATACAGCAGCATCCTACAACCATTATTATTGCAAAGATGGCCGCAAGGCTTGTGATAACAGACAAAATTACATGCTTCCACTTCCCCAAGATGCTGTCCAGCCACGCCTCCAGTGGGTTCTCCGGGACTCCAGAAACGTCCTGCATTTGCTCTGACAGCATTTTGAGACCAGCCAGAGCCCTGGAAACTGATCCATCTGGATGTGTGTTATTTGGAATGTATACACAACATTCTGTACCAAATAAACTGCAGACCCCCCCTCTCTCTGCTAAGAGCATGTCTAGAGCCACTCTGTTTTGAAATGCTACCAGAGAGGTGGCCCCAAGCTGCTCCGCCAATCCCTCTATTGCGTCACTGGTGTGATTGGCAAGCCGGAGCATAGTATACCAAATGAAATTAATTCTATCTACATTTTTGTTTGGCGTAATAGGGAAAATAGCTGAAATTATTGGAAGATTTTCGAAACCTGTTGCAATTTGATCTACCAGTTTGAATTCATGAGGGACTCCACGTGGAACACCTATAGAGTCCATGTAAATTGGATTATCTTTCCCAGTATCTAGGAATGGGATTGCCCTTTTAAATCTATGCAGTGGGTGGGGACTGTCTAGGGATGGCTTATGGCCAATTATGGAAATGGGCATCATTAATCGCACCATTGCACAACTGCCTGTAAACATTTTTATTAGTCTATGTCTAAGTTTTAAATCTCCACACAACCAATACAAATCACCTCTGGTCCGGGTCATGGGGACCGGACTGGGCAGGGTGACGTTGTTGACACACCAGTCTGCTGGAAGGAACCCCCACTGGAGACGCGGCCTCGTCCCTCCATTGAGTGAGTGGAAACAGGTGTAATTGCTTTTCCTGTGGGAAACATAGGGGGCTGAATTTCTGAATCCAATTCTGGAAACAATACTTCAAACATTGAACAATTACTAGGGGCTGTCTTTGTCTCCTCAGTCAGGTCTTTTTCTTGCCAAAACAACTTTATCATACAATTATAACCATCTACATCTTCTGGGAAAAGTGGAGCAGGGGCTGTATACAAAGTGGGACGTGCAGTGGAGCACACAACACAATCGTCAAAGCCAGCAGCCGCTGACATGTGTTCCACTGTCCACAACCAAGCGTTTCTATCCCCATATCCAGTTGCTTGTTTTAACAATTCAGAAACAGTCCAGTCAGCCGTCACCTGTACGTTCTGTTTGTCCTGCCATACTTCACTATCTATGGCCTCCTTGTCTAGCTCCTTGTCCTCGGGTAGGGCAATTGAAATCCATTGTCTAATGTCTCCTGGATAATGTCCAATAACGTAAGTCCCATTCACATCAATCCCACAATTTTTCACAGTGACTAGCACCGTTGTTTGTGAGTGGTCTGTAGTCAGAATCACTCGTCCCTTCAATCTGTGTTCATTATTATAACCCCAATCCGGACCTGTATTGGATATAGCATACTCCCAAGCATCACAGGTGCAGTCCACCGATGCTCTAAAGCTTTTTCCATGTCTCTCATATTTACATGTAGACGGTGTGTAACACAGGTAGAGTGTGTAGTCAGGTCGAAAGGATAATGGAAAGATTGTTGCCATTGGTATGTGGGCTGTAATTGTCGCACCCACCGGGCATTTTACTGTCACAATCGTAGGTAGGGAGTCCCTAACGCTGTCTTCTCCTATGGATATTTTATTTCTGTCAGTCTTATTGGACCAAAGACTGGATTGTGTTACAAGTCTGGCCCTGTCTCTTAGCTGTGTGTTTTCTAACACTTCCCATGTTAAAATTCCCAGGACCACGACCAAACCAACTGCAGCGATAGCCCATAGGATGGCTCTCCCTCTCTTGGTCGTGGGCCAGGGCTCCCTGTCCCAAGGCAACATATTAAGAGCGAGTGTAAGCGTGTGTGTGAGTCACTGTCCAACCCGTGAGCGTGGTTACGAGGGTGGGTCAGATGGTCTCGTGTGAGAGAGATGAAACCACTTGTTCCCGTGTCCCTTCAGTTGAACAGCTTTGCGAGTGCGGGCCACCACTTCAAAGGGTCCGGTCCAGCGGGGCTCGTTCCACTTCCTTTTGAACACCTTCACACGGACCCAGGCTGGTGGATCCTCCGAGGCCTCCTTCTCGCAGAGGTCGAGACTTCCTTCAACCTGATAGGAAAAACTAGACAACATTTCTCTCAATTGTTCCCAGTACACCCGCACTGGGGGTGTTGGGGAGTCGTCTTTTGTGAAAGGCACCACCCTGTTTCCTGGTCCTGGCATAGGCCTCCCTGTTAACAGCTCGTATGGGGAGAAATGGTGAATGCGGTTAACAGAGTGCCTTGTTGACAACAGGGCAATAGGCAATGCTTGTAGCCAATTCAATTTACTCGTTGCCAGGATTTTAGAGAGTTTACTTTTCAAGGTCTGATTCATCCTTTCAACTTGGCCCTGGGATTGAGGATGGTAGACTGTTCCAAATTTATGTTTTAGCCCCAGATGTTTTTCTACCAATTGCAAGTGTTTGTTCCTGAAATGCGTCCCATTGTCAGACCTTATTAACTGGGGAAAGCCATGCGTTGGGATGTAATGCTGAATTAAGGCTTTGATTACGGAGGCAGCATCCTCCTTTGCAGCAGGATATGCCTCAGGCCATCCCGTAAAGGTGTCAGTGATGACCAACAGGTACCGCTTGCCTGCGCACCTGTTGATCATATCTGTGAAGTCCATCACAACATGTGCTCCAGGCCAAGCAGCAGGTGTGAATTTTCCTGGGGAAACAGCTGAGCAGGGCGATGGGTTATAATTTTGACATATTTGATAGGACCTAGTATAATCTTGGATCATGTTTGTCTTAAAGGGATGCCACCATTGTGACATATTCTTGAGCATCTGTACCTGACCCACATGGGCTAGCCCATGTGCCTCAGATAAAGCCGCTCGTGAGAGGTCCCCCATGGGCAGGGCGGGGCGGCCATCAGGGCCGTACCAGATGCCAGTATCTGGATCCTTCTTTGCCCGTTTTTGAACCCACATGGATATTTCTTCAGGAGCTGCTTTTGTTTGGGCTTCAGCTAAAACCTGAAGGGACAGATCGGGCAGGCAGTCTGCCAGGTCTGGCCCCTCGTCCCGAACCACAAACACTCCTGGAGTACTGACCTTGTAGTTGGCAGCTTTCTTTGCGGCCTCATCCGCCGCCTCGTTTCCCCTGGCCTCAAAGTTGTCTGACTTGGAGTGCCCTTGGCACTTGATGACGCTTACCTGTTTTGGAAGCTGGAGAGCGCTGTCCAGCCTCTCCACCAGGGCTCTATGTGTGATGGGTCGGCCTTTAGCAGTCAAGAAGCCGTTTCTTTTCCACTCGGAGAGGTTGAAATGGACAGCCTGAGTAGCATACGCAGAGTCGGAGTAAATATTTACAGATTTACCTTTAGCAAACTCCAAGGCGGCGCAGAGAGCCTCTAGTTCTGCCGCCTGAGCTGATGGTTTGTCAATTAAAACGCAGCTGTTTACTGTAACAACATTTTCACCGTTAACACTGACAACTGCATATGCCGCTCTCAAGCTGCCATTCCTCTCTCTCCAGCAACACCCATCTGTAAAAAGCTGTAAGTCGGGGTCCTGAAGTGGGTCAGTCTGGAGGTCAGGTCGCACTTTCAGACTGTCTATTACCCTTACACTGCAGTCATGCGGCTCACCCTGTCTTGGCATGTGGTCAGCCATGTTAATGCCAAGAGGTGTAAAAGTTATGTGGGGCTGAGTGAGCACCTGTAAGAGCCGTGACTGTCTCAAAGGTGACATAGTGAAGGCAGCTGAGGACAACATATGCACAAACGCCATGATCAGTCAATATTTCTAAAGCATGCCCATGACTAAATGTGCTGTTTTCTTAATCAAATGTCCCACTCCTGCAGCATACCTAGAACAGTCAACCTGTCTAGCCTCGATTGAATCCAATGGAACGCTAATATACTGTAAGATTTTTCTCTGGCCTCTGTACTTTTGATATAACACCCCGTTAGCTACCTGAGACTGCACTGTGGCATCTAAATAGAACGGGAGAGCATAATCTGGTGAAGCCAAATGAGCCGCAGAGGATAGGTCCTGTTTGAGTGAGATAAACTGTGCCTCACTATCTCTGTCCCAATTCAGTTTAGCCCTTGTGTTTCTCATGCCATGTTCATTAACTAAAGCTCTTAAAGGTTTAGTTTTGTCTGCAAAATCTGCCACATAGTGTCTGCTATAGCCTATCAGACCCAGGAAGGACAACATGTCCCCCACCATGGTGGGTCTGGGATATGACAAAATAGCATCTCTGTGCTCTGGAGACATATTTGTGGATCCTCCAGACACACTACGTCCCAGGAAGGTCACCGCAGGCCTGCAACATTGTAGCTTTTCCTTACTGACCTTAAATCCTTTTGAATGTAAGAAGACTATAGTGTCCCTGGTGGCTTGTAGACAGGCCTGCTCCGTTCTCGAGGCGAGGAGGAGATCGTCCACATACTGTAGGAGTACCACGCCCTCCGGAAGCACCAACTCTCTCAGCAGAGCGTTCAAAGTCTGATTAAAAATGCCCGGGGAGCATTTATGTCCCTGGGGAAGACGGGTGTAACGCAGTTTTTGGCCCCTGTGGGTAAATGAGAAAAATCTCCGCTTTCCTCTGCCAGGGGAATACAGAAAAATGCATTAGCCAAATCCATAACAGTAAAATACTGGAGGTCTGGTGACAGTGATGACAGCATTGTATAAGGGTTTGGGACCGGGAGACACGGAGTTAATGTTAAATCATTTATTTTTCTCAAATCATGGACCATTCTATATTTATTCTGACCTGTTTTTGGCACAGCTAGAGTGGGCGTGTTCCACTCTGATTTTGATGGCTCGAGGACTCCCACTTTTGTAAGTCCCTCTATCACCTGTGAGATACCCTCGACAGCGTCTGGTTTGGTGGCATACTGCTTTATGCGAATCGGGCCTCCTGGCTTCATCTGTAAAGACACAGGAGGGAAAGAGGTGCACAACCCCACGTCCGTGGGACCTTGGGACCAAACTTCTGCAGGCACCTGTTTCAATATTTCATGAGTATCATCATGATCTGTCATGTGTCTACCATGATGTCTGGTCAATGTTTCGTGCTCCACTTCCCCTGTGTCTATATTATTTGCTTTTATTCTGTATGACTTATGTTCAATGCTGTACTGCACATGAGGGAGTTGGGTGTCAGACCAATCGTCAGCTTTTACCAGTCTCTTTACCATTGGACCTAAAGCTCTAGCCTCGTGACCAGGGTGTACAGCCAAGGTGATGTGTGGGACAGCAGAGGAAGACATGTAATACCACTCACACTGTTCAGGAAGCAGCCGTGTATGGGCCGCCACACCCTCAGGCCCAACATAAATGTAATCTGATTCTAATGTCCACCTATCACTTTCAATTTGTTTGAATTGTTCTCTGTACATTAAGTCTTGGTCTCTGTCATAGAATAATGTCAAGTGGGCAGGGTCCAGTGGGAGGTGGTAGGAGGCCAAAGAATTTATCCAGGGTTTCCACTTGAAGAAGACGGAATGCACACCATTATTGTCCGTGGACTTGTTTTCTGGGTCTAGTCTCACCCAGTATATGTCTGCATACTGGTCTGGCACCTCTTCTCTCAGAAGCCAGCAGGAGTCCATCGATACACCGGTCACACATCTGTAAATTTGCCCCCCTGGAAAAGTCACTTGTAGACCATCCGGTCCACATAGAATAGACGCATTGGTTTTAGTCAATAAGTCTCTTCCCAGCAGGTTGACAGGTGTCTTTGGAGCATTTACAAAAGAATGCCACAGTGTCTGTGTTCCAATTTGTGTCTTTAAACGTTTAGTGAGTGGCAGTACCTCAGGTGTCCCAGAAAATCCAACCAGGGTGATGTGCTCCTCAGAGAGCAGGACAGGGCGTATCTTTGTATTGATGGTAGAGTAGGTGGCGCCAGTGTCCACCAGGGCCATCAGGTTGTCGTCCTCCACTCTTATGGGAAGCATAGGCTCTGCAAGCACCTTGTCCCCTGGATTTCCTAGGCAGCCCTAGTAAAAATGCTCATACTCGCACCGGTAGTTCCCCTGCTGGTAATATTGTCCATCTCTCGGGGCCAGGTTGTCATTTGGAGCCGTCCATGGGGAGGGAGGGCCTGCGCGCTCTGGTCTGGGTACCATGCCTCTCTGGGGGCCCCTCCCACGCACCATCTCAGGCGCTCCATGGTAGTAGGAGGCCTCTCCTTCAAAGGGGCAGTCCTTCGCCCAGTGACCGTGCCTGTAACAGAGCCGACACACATCCCTGCCCCCTTTCCAGCTTCCACCCCTTCTTCCTCCCTGCCCCCCACGCCCACCACCTCTGGCCCCTCCCCTTGTCCAGTCCTGTCGTGGTTGAGTGGAAGGTCCGGCTGTCATATTAGTCATCTGATTTCTAGTTTCCTTTTTATTTTGGGTGGCTTTATTTCTAGCTTCACTAAGCTGTAACTTCAAAAGTTGACAAGTCATATCTTCAACACTCTTTCTCTCTTTAGTTTTATTTTCAACATATCGCTTAATGTGAAAGATTAAATTTGTTTTCCACTGTGCTGAATCTGGGTTAATATTATCTGGGTTGTCTTCAATTTTTGAGCGTATTGTTTCTGGTAAACCATTCAAAATAGCTGCTCTAAAAGGCATGACTTCACTGACCTTGTGAGGGTGTCTTCCTACTGTGTCCATCCACTTGGTCACACTCCTGTCATAATATACAAGTGGGTCCTCAGACTCCAGCCAAGTTAACTCACGAGGGGCAGAAGACAGCGGAGTTGGAAAGTTCTCCCTCAGTGCTTCATACCAGGCATTTGCATACTGGCCAAATCTGGAAGAATCACAAACATCAGCAGTACCAGCTTGTCTTTCAATAGCATCTCTCTCCCAAGGTTTACTGCATGCTGCCAACACTGCCCGGACGTCACCCATCGCCACATCATGACCTGTAAACCATGTATTGAGACTGGAAATCCAGTTTCCAGCTCCTTGACACAATGGAGGCATTTTGTCTTTTATAGTCTGCATGTCACTTACAGAAAAAGGATGGTACTCCCCAGCTGCGCCTCGTCCTGGTCTCAGAGGGAACATGAATTTTGTCTGAGACCTGGTTCTGCTTGCAACTGGTCTATTTCCCTCAGGCTCCTGGTCTCCGTCATCACTACTGTCAGAAGAGAATTTAGCTCCTTTTTTAGCCTGTTTAGCTTTGTGTATTGGCTGGGGCATGGCACAGTCTCCCCCTTCATTTTCACTGTCCGTCCTAGTCATGGCTCTGCGTGCGGCTTTATTAATTAATTTTGCATTCTCCTGTCTAGCGGTCTCGTATTCATGGGTCCTACTTGGGGTTTCTTCTCTCTCAACTCTGTCTGTGGTGCATTCAAAGGTTGGCTTCCTAGCTCTACTATTTCTGAGAGATTGTAAGAGCTCCTCTGAAATGGGTGGGAATTGGTGAGGGGTGTGTGGGAGCTGTGGCGGGCTGTTGACAGCTGGATTTTGACTCGGATCTCTATTGTCCCCCACAGACTCCTCTTCTGTCCCTTTGTCAAGTTCCCTGTCTGCAAAGTCATTGTCCCCTCTCTTTTCTACCGCCACTTCTCCTGAAAATGTATATTGTGGCAGCTGTAGATTTGGCTTACCTGGTTCTAAACCCAGAGAATACTCTGGTGGAGCCGTGGGTAGGGATGGGTATATATTACTCACCGGCGTTGCTCCGTTTTCTGTTTCCTTGTCTTTACTTACCATAGGTAATTTTGCCAACGCCGTGGCAGCCAGAGCAAAGTTGTGTAGCTTGGTCCTCAGTTTCTCAGCCTTTTTTAGTTCCTTTTTAATTTTTCTACGCTCATTCCAACTCTCTCCTTGCTTTCCCTCGAGCTCTTGTTTCTCCTGTTTTAAATTATTTTCCTCTTCCCGCAATATCTTAGCCAATGCGGACGCTGTCATATACTCAGGTATGACCCTTTTGTTCTGTATTTTTTCCCATGCTTTCACAGCCTTTCGTTTTGCCTTGTTCCTATGTTTTTTATCCAGACCACTCAAAATCTGAGCCTCTATTTCTCTATATAACTGCTCGATTGGAATGCCTGTCTCCATTTTTCGGGGGGCCCAAAATTCCCCCAGGCTCCAATGGGTTAAACCTAACTTGTGTGTTGACGCGTCCGTCAACCACGCTAGTCACAGCGGGCTTTCCTGTTTCTGGCAAGGCTTCTCAAAAAATCTTTACTTTTAATGTATTCTCGCAGGGTTCTAACTACTTAGACTCCTATTTTATTTTATTTTAACGTATTTTTGCAAAGCTCTCACTACTTTTTAGGCTTTTACTATTTTTACTTTTTGAATTAGCTCCTCCGTGGACAGAACTTCTCTCCCCTTGATTTGGTTTAGTCCAATATGCAGATTTTTAATTAGTCAAAAGGTATCTGCTTACCTTCAGTTCAGCGGCCGCTTGAGGAGAGACGTAGAGTCCAGGGAGAGGTTGAGAGTCATCAAGGGATCACGTCGGGGGTCACCAATTAACGTATTAAAAAATGACGTGTTCAAAATCCCTTATAAAGATGACCAAGATTCAGGAAGTTAAATTCAAAAAGGTTTATTTCCCTAATACAAAAAGAATCTAAAACAGCTGTCCGGACCAAAAGTAACTATCCCTTATTCTCTATATAAAGTATAAAGTGTAACTTTGGGTGGGCGCTCCACACAAAGTCACACTGCTGTACCTGGTCCAGTAAAAAACTAACTCCTCACATTCAAGCTATTCACTATAAGTAAATGTGCAAGGGGAAGGGGCGTGTTGTATCAGGCAGGTCTCGGGTCCAGGGTCCGGCCTCTTCCATCATGTCTCCTCCGTCTCGCCGGACCTTAAACAGAATCATTCACACACTACCCCTCCCTAATTCTATAGAAATATTACTTCCTTGAGATAAGACAGGAGGACTTCAAGGCTGTCCCTCCAGATTCTGGGTCCATCTCCTTCTCCAAACAACTTAAAAAGATTAGCAAATCTAGGAATGCAGATCTTGCCCCCCCCAGATTAACTATCATTAACTCATATTCTGCACTTTTGGACTACAAAGGAAGGAGGGGAGAAGAGCAATACAAGATCTTTTTTGGCTTTTGACAAAGTTCAATTCAGGGTCAGTCAAATGCACATCTGCTTTTTAGTCTATATTTAATACAACAGTGTGTATCTCTGTGTGTGTGTGTGTGTGTGTGTGTTCAGGGGTACCCGGCTCCGTACAAAACCGTGTCTGCTCGTGCGGCGTCTCCCACCATCATCCTCCGTCTTCCCGCTTCTGCATTTCAGTCTGTGTTCGACAAGTATCCAGAGACGCTGGTCCGAGTCATTCAGGTACCAGAGAGAGACCAGAGAGAGACCAGAGAGAGACCAGAGAGAGACCAGAGAGAGACCAGAGGGAGACCAGAGAGAGACCAGAGAGAGACCAGAGGGAGACCAGAGGGAGACCAGAGGGAGACCAGAGAGAGACCAGAGGGAGACCAGAGAGAGACCAGAGAGAGACCAGAGGGAGACCAGAGGGAGACCAGAGAGAGACCAGAGAGAGACCAGAGAGAGACCAGAGAGAGACCAGAGAGAGACCAGAGAGAGACCAGAGAGAGACCAGAGAGAGACCAGAGAGAGACCAGAGGGAGACCAGAGGGAGACCAGAGGGAGACCAGAGAGAGACCAGAGGGAGACCAGAGAGAGACCAGAGAGAGACCAGAGAGAGACCAGAGGGAGACCAGAGGGAGACCAGAGAGAGACCAGAGGGAGACCAGAGGGAGACCAGAGAGAGACCAGAGGGAGACCAGAGAGAGACCAGAGGGAGACCAGAGAGAGACCAGAGAGAGACCAGAGGGAGACCAGAGAGAGACCAGAGGGAGACCAGAGAGAGACCAGAGAGAGACCAGAGGGAGACCAGAGAGAGACCAGAGGGAGACCAGAGGGAGACCAGAGGGAGACCAGAGAGAGACCAGAGAGAGACCAGAGAGAGACCAGAGAGAGACCAGAGAGAGACCAGAGAGAGACCAGAGAGAGACCAGAGAGAGACCAGAGAGAGACCAAAGAGAGACCAAAGAGAGACCAGAGAGAGACCAGAGAGAGACCAGAGAGAGACCAGAGAGAGACCAGAGAGAGACCAGAGAGAGACAGTATATCACAGTAGTTTTTCTTTGACAGATTATTATGGTGCGTCTCCAAAGAGTCACATTTCTGGCCTTACACAACTACCTGGGCCTGACCACGGAGCTGTTCAACCCGGTAGGTCCATGTCCACAGCAGGATCCACCCCCCACCTTCTTCTATAAATGCAGAGTTTGTGTGACAGGAAAGTCTGGCCATCTCCATGGTGTCTGTGGCCAACGTCCTGGGGGACCGAGGCCTGCGCCGCCAGCCCTCACAGCAGGACGATCAGGACACAGGTTTGACCACAGACTGTACATCTCACATGGTTTGGATCACATGGTTTGTTGCTCTGACAGACTACAGTGTGTGCATTTACATCATTCATATATGTGTCTCTGGAGAGGTATGTTTGCCCAGGAACATTTACAGACCATTTATGTATGACATGTGGAGGGTGTTGCTGCTTAAACTCTCTCTCTGGTCCCTCTCTCTGGTCCCTCTCTCTGGTCTCTCTCTCTGGTCTCTTTCTCTCTGGTCTCTCTCTGGTCCCTTTCTCTGGTCTCTTTCTCCCTGGTCTCTCTCTGGTCTCTCTCTGGTCTCTCTCTGGTCTCTCTCTGGTCTCTCTCTGGTCTCTTTCTGGTCTCTTTCTGGTCTCTCTCTGGTCTCTCTGGTCTCTCTGGTCTCTTTCTGGTCTCTCTCTGGTCTCTCTCTGGTCTCTTTCTGGTCTCTCTCTGGTCTCTCTCTGGTCTCTCTCTGGTCTCTCTCTGGTCTCTCTCTGGTCTCTTTCTGGTCTCTTTCTGGTCTCTTTCTGGTCTCTCTCTGGTCTCTCGCTGGTCTCTCTCTGGTCTCTTTCTGGTCTCTCTCTGGTCTCTCTCTGGTCTCTTTCTGGTCTCTCTCTGGTCTCTCTCTGGTCTCTTTCTGGTCTCTCTCTGGTCTCTCGCTGGTCTCTCTCTGGTCTCTCTCTGGTCTCTTTCTGGTCTCTCTCTGGTCTCTCGCTGGTCTCTCTCTGGTCTCTCTCTGGTCTATTTCTGGTCTCTCTCTGGTCTCTCACTGGTCTCTCTCTGGTCTCTTTCTGGTCTCTCTCTGGTCTCTTTCTGGTCTCTCTCTGGTCTCACTGGTCTCTCTCTGGTCTCTTTCTGGTCTCTCTCTGGTCTCTCTCTGGTCTCTCTCTGGTCTCTTTCTGATCTGTTTAATGCCTGTTGTTTTGATAAGCACTTTGAGTAACTGTAGTTCCACCCATCCACCACTAGAGGTTGATGTTTCTCTTCTTTCCCACAGAAAAGTCCACTCCTTCAGAGTTGGGATCCACGCGGTACAGAAAGTCTCGCTCGCTCTCCACTCCTCTGGCTGTTACAGGTGAACCAGAACTGCCGGGATTTAGGACTAAACTCAAATGAACTGGATTGAGAATGAGAGAGATTAGAGATTAGAGATTAGAGATTAGAGATTAAAGAGTTCTACCATCCACAGAGGACATGTCCAGCTCCCTCAACTCTGCGTACGAACGAGCCCGAGTCTCCAGAGAAGAGGCCACGCCCCCAAGTCCTTTAAAGGTAACGCTAACCCACAAGGATGACGTGCAGGACCAGGTGAGGTGCTGGACCAGATGACGTACGGGACCAGAGGACGTACGGGACCAGGTTACGTGCAGGTCCAGGTGACGTACAGGACCAGGTGACGTGCAGGACCAGGTGACGTGCAGGACCAGATGATGTGCGGGACCAGGTGATGTATGGGACCAGGTGACATACAGGACCAGATGATGTGCGGGACCAAGTGACGTACAGGACCAGATGATGTAGGGGACTAGGTGACGTACAGGACCAGATGATGTAGGGGACTAGGTGACGTACAGGACCAGATGATGTGCGGGACCAAGTGACGTACAGGACCAGATGATGTAGGGGACTAGGTGACGTACAGGACCAGATGATGTAGGGGACTAGGTGACGTACAGGACCAGATGATGTAGGGGACTAGGTGACGTACAGGACCAGATGATGTAGGGGACTAGGTGACGTACAGGACCAGATGATGTAGGGGACTAGGTGACGTACGGGACCACAAAAAACTTCTGATGATGGGACCTGGCCTCTTCTATCTGTACCTGTGAACTGCCTGAGTCCTGGATGCAGACCTCCTCTGGTCCCTGTGATACAGACCTCCTCTGGTCCCTGTGATGCAGACCTCCTCTGGTCCCTGTGATACAGACCTCCTCTGGTCCCTGTGATACAGACCTCCTCTGGTCCCTGTGATGCAGACCTGCTCTGGTCCCTGTGATACAGACCTCCTCTGGTCCCTGTGATAGAGACCTCCTCTGGTCCCTGTGATACAGACCTCCTCTGGTCCCTGTGATACAGACCTCCTCTGGTCCCTGTGATGCAGACCTGCTCTGGTCCCTGTGATACAGACCTCCTCTGGTCCCTGTGATACAGACCTCCTCTGGTCCCTGTGATACAGACTAGGGTTTAATATTTTTCCCGAAAATGAGACGTATCAAATCCCGGGAAAAGACGGCGCGTTTCCCGGGAAATCCCGGGAAATAGCTGTTGTTTGTAGTTGTTGTTTTTAGCCCAAGTAATGTGTGATATCACTCAAATATATAATCCAACAAAAGCTGCCATCTCCACTAGTGTTTCACCAAGCGACGTGCTAGCTTTGCTAAAGTAGCCATAGCGTTTTCAGATGTTTTGTTGATGGGCTTTCTTCAGGAATTTCACTATTATGAGATTCTAAATGTCTGCACAATCCACTTGTCGACCAGTGACGTGCGTGTGGTTTGGAGGCACTGACTTCAGCCCTGTCAGATGAACATATATCATATAAATCAACAGAACCTACAGAGCGGCTTATTCACAATTAGTTTGGCTACAGCAGAATGTTTTCCATGGCCCGCATTGTTTGCTCAAACAAAACGCAAAAGTTCGTAAAAGGCACATTTCCAATTGTGTTATGGGTCTTACCTTAGTTATTAATGAACAGCACAGACCACTTCGGTTCAGACCAGTTTCATGTTTGAGTCCAGATAATAGTTTGAGCGTAGATATGTAATCCCCCATTTGGAAATAAGCCCAAAGAGTTTTAAAGCGTAAAACAAAACGGGTGCCACCTCCATAAACTCCTGTGTGTTCGCTGCAGCCGGCTCTCGGGCGCATCCAATTTCTAATATCAACCTTCTTACCCTTCTCCTCTCTTCCTTATCATTCCTATCGTCATTGGAAGCAGAACATTACCCTAAATGCATTTTATATGATCTTAAAATGTGTTATATGTATGTTAGCCAAACCTGTTGCTGCCCTTAGCAGATAGAAAAAAAGAAAGGAGCTTTCTGATAGAATTGGACGTAGCCAAATTCTGGGCTCTCATGTGCCCCGTACCCTGAGCCTGGCCTCATTACAAGTCGTGGTTTAGCGCGATTAAGACCCATATTTGTTGTCAAAAACACAATTTATGAGCCATCCTCTCAGCTGTAGACATGTTGATTGTAAATGAAATATGTTTGAACTTTGAACAACAATAAACGTGCTTTATAATTGGAGCGCACTGTATTTTTTTTTTACTTTCATTTCCCGTTTCCCGTCATAACATTTCCCGGGAATCGGGAAATAGTTTTCATCAGATTTCCCGGGAATCCCGTATCCCGGGATTAAACCCTAATACAGACCTCCTCTGGTCCCCGTGATACAGACCTCCTCTGGTCCCTGTGATGCAGACCTCCTCTGGTCCCTGTGATACAGACCTCCTCGAGTCCCTGTGATTTGGACCTCCTCTGGTCCCTGTGATAAAGACCTCCTCTGGTCCCTGTGATACAGACCTCCTCTGGTCCCTGTGATGCAGACCTCCTCTGGTCCCTGTGATTTGGACCTCCTCTGGTCCCTGTGATACAGACCTCCTTTGGTCACTGTGATTTGGACCTCCTCTGGTCCCTGTGATAACTGGTGTGTTGTTCCTTCAGTCCATCCTGAAGAAGAGTGTGACGATGGTCCACACTCCCTCAGCCGTGTACCATTACACAGACTCAGGCTCGGGCTCGAACCAGCACAGTAAGGTCAGCGCTATCTTCCAGGCCGCCAAGAAGGACCTGCTGCAGGTCATCCAGCTCCAGGTAATCCAGGACCAGGTGATCCAGGACCAGGTGATCCAGGACCAGGTGATCCAGGACCAGGTGATCCCAGGACCCTGTGGATCCACAGGAACCAGGTAGTCTCAGGACCCTGTGGATCCACAGGAACCAGGTAGTCCCAGGACCCTGTGGATCCACAGGAACCAGGTAGTCCCAGGACCCTGTGGATCCACAGGAACCAGGTAGTCCCAGGACCCTGTGGATCCACAGGATCCAGGTAGTCCCAGGACCCTGTGGACCCTGTGGACCCTGTGGATCACACTGAAGTACCGCAGGTCTAATGCACTGACTCCTCCTCTGTGTGAACAGAACGCCAGTTTATTGGAGGGAAGAGTGAACCTACGACAGGTCCGAGCCGGGACCACTGTGGCCCATCAGGGAGACCAGGTCTGTGCACACACACACACACACACATGGTCTACACACACACACACACACACACATGGTCTCTGTGTTTGTGTAATACCCTGTCTGAGGGAGACCGTTTGTGATGAGGGAGACCATGTGTGATGAGGGAGACCATGTGTGATGGGGGAGACCATGTGTGATGAGAGAGACCATGTGTGATGGGGAGACCATTTGTGATGAGAGAGACCATGTGTGATGGGGAGACCATTTGTGATGAGGGAGACCATGTGTGATGAGGGAGGTACTATGTGTGATGAGGGAGACCATGTGTTGCAGGACGTGAGTGTGGCGTTCGTGATCTCTGGTGCGCTGCACGTGTACCAGCGGATGATTGACAGGGAGAAGGAGTCTCTGCTGTTCGTGACTCATGCGGGGGAGATGGTGGGGCACCTGGCCGTCCTCACCGGGGAACCCCTCATCTTCAGCGTCAAAGCTCACCGCGACTGCAGCTTCCTCTGCATCTCCAAGGCTCACTTCTACGAGTACGTCACCCTCTCACCCACCTGGTCCAGAGACCAGAGAGAGACCAGAGAGAGACCAGAGAGAGAGACCAGAGAGAGACCAGAGAGAGAGACCAGAGAGAGAGACCAGAGAGAGAGACCAGAGAGAGAGACCAGAGAGAGACCAGAGAGAGAGAGACCAGAGAGAGAGAGACCAGAGAGAGAGAGACCAGAGAGAGAGACCAGAGAGAGACCAGAGAGAGAGAGACCAGAGAGAGAGAGACCAGAGAGAGAGAGACCAGAGAGAGAGAGACCAGAGAGAGAGACCAGAGAGAGAGACCAGAGAGAGAGAGACCAGAGAGAGAAACCAGAGAGAGAGACCAGAGAGAGAGAGACCAGAGAGAGAGAGACCAGAGAGAGAGAGACCAGAGAGAGAGACCAGAGAGAGAGACCAGAGAGAGACCAGAGAGAGAGACCAGAGAGAGAGACCAGAGAGAGACCAGAGAGAGAGACCAGAGAGAGACCAGAGAGAGACCAGAGAGAGACCAGAGAGAGAGACCAGAGAGACCAGAGAGAGACCAGACCAGAGAGAGAGAGACCAGAGAGAAAGACCAGAGAGAGACCTGGTGTGCAGTCTGTTTTCTGGTCTCTCTTCAGGATCATGCGTGAGGAGCCGCGGGTCGTGTTGAATGTGGCGCACACCGTGGTCAGGAGGGTTTCTCCGTTCGTCCGACAGATCGACTTTGCTCTGGACTGGATGGCTCTAGAGGCGGGACGACCTGTCTACAGGTCAGTGTGGGCGTGTCCTCTACAGGTCAGTGTGGGCGTGTCCTCTACAGGTCAGTGTGGGCGTGTCTTTACAGGTCAGTGTGGGTGTGTCCTCTACAGGTCAGTGTGGGCGTGTCCTCTACAGGTCAGTGTGGACGTGTCTTTACAGGTCAGTGTGGGCGTGTCCTCTACAGGTCAGTGTGGACGTGTCCTCTACAGGTCAGTGTGGGCGTGTCTTTACAGGTCAGTGTGGGCGTGTCCTCTACAGGTCAGTGTGGGCGTGTCTTTACAGGTCAGTGTGGGCGTGTCTTTACAGGTCAGTGTGGGCGTGTCCTTTACAGGTCAGTGTGGGCGTGTCTTTACAGGTCATTGTGGGCGTGTCTTTACAAGTCAGTGTGGGCGTGTCCTCTACAGGTCATTGTGGGCGTGTCCTCTACAGGTCAGTGTGGGCGTGTCTTTACAGGTCAGTGTGGGCGTGTCTTTACAGGTCAGTGTGGGCGTGTCCTTTACAGGTCAGTGTGGGCGTGTCTTAACAGGTCAGTGTGGGCGTGTCCTCTACAGACCAGTGTGGGCGTGTCTTTACAGGTCAGTGTGGGCGTGTGCTCTACAGGTCAGTGTGGGCGTGTCCTTACAGGTCAGTGTGGGCGTGTCTTTACAGGTCAGTGTGGGCGTGTCCTTTACAGGTCAGTGTGGGCGTGTCTTTACAGGTCAGTGTGGGCGTGTCTTTACAGGTCAGTGTGGGCGTGTCCTCTACAGGTCAGTGTGGGCGTGTCTTTACAGGTCAGTGTGGGCGTGTCTTTACAGGTCAGTGTGGGCGTGTCCTTTACAGGTCAGTGTGGGCGTGTCTTAACAGGTCAGTGTGGGCGTGTCCTCTACAGACCAGTGTGGGCGTGTCTTTACAGGTCAGTGTGGGCGTGTGCTCTACAGGTCAGTGTGGGCGTGTCTTTACATGTCAGTGTGGGCGTGTCCTTTACAGGTCAGTGTGGGCGTGTCTTTACAGGTCAGTGTGGGCGTGTCCTCTACAGGTCAGTGTGGGCGTGTCCTCTACAGGTCAGTGTGGGCGTGTCTTTACAGGTCAGTGTGGGCGTGTCTTTACAGGTCAGTGTGGGCGTGTCTTTACAGGTCAGTGTGGGCGTGTCCTTTACAGGTCAGTGTGGGCGTGTCTTTACAGGTCATTGTGGGCGTGTCCTCTACAGGTCAGTGTGGGCGTGTCTTTACAGGTCAGTGTGGGCGTGTCCTCTACAGGTCAGTGTGGGTGTGTCCTCTACAGGTCAGTGTGGGCGTGTCCTCTACAGGTCAGTGTGGGCGTGTCCTCTACAGGTCAGTGTGGGCGTGTCTTTACAGGTCAGTGTGGGCGTGTCTTTACAGGTCAGTGTGGGCGTGTCTTTACAGGTCAGTGTGGGCGTGTCTTTACAGGTCAGTGTGGGTGTGTCCTTACAGGTCAGTGTGGGCGTGTCCTTACAGGTCAGTGTGGGTGTGTCCTTACAGGTCAGTGTGGGCGTGTTTTTACAGGTCAGTGTGGGTGTGTCTTTACAGGTCAGTGTGGGCGTGTCTTTACAGGTCAGTGTGGGCGTGTCTTTACAGGTCAGTGTGGGCGTGTCCTTTACAGGTCAGTGTGGGCGTGTCTTTACAGGTCAGTGTGGGCGTGTCTTTACAGGTCAGTGTGGGCGTGTCCTCTACAGGTCAGTGTGGGCGTGTCTTTACAGGTCAGTGTGGGCGTGTCTTTACAGGTCAGTGTGGGCGTGTCCTCTACAGGTCAGTGTGGGTGTGTCCTCTACAGGTCAGTGTGGGCGTGTCTTTACAGGTCAGTGTGGGCGTGTCTTTACAGGTCAGTGTGGGCGTGTCTTTACAGGTCAGTGTGGGTGTGTCCTTACAGGTCAGTGTGGGCGTGTCTTTACAGGTCAGTGTGGGCGTGTCTTTACAGGTCAGTGTGGGCGTGTCCTCTACAGGTCAGTGTGGGTGTGTCCTCTACAGGTCAGTGTGGGCGTGTCTTTACAGGTCAGTGTGGGCGTGTCTTTACAGGTCAGTGTGGGCGTGTCTTTACAGGTCAGTGTGGGTGTGTCCTTACAGGTCAGTGTGGGCGTGTCCTTACAGGTCAGTGTGGGCGCGTGTCTTTACAAGTCAGTGTGGGCGTGTCTTTACAGGTCAGTGTGGGCGTGTCTTTACAGGTCATTGTGGGCGTGTCTTTACAAGTCAGTGTGGGCGTGTCCTCTACAGGTCATTGTGGGCGTGTCTTTACAGGTCAGTGTGGGCGTGTCCTCTACAGACCAGTGTGGGCGTGTCTTTACAGGTCAGTGTGGGCGTGTCCTCTACAGGTCAGTGTGGGCGTGTCCTCTACAGGTCAGTGTGGGCGTGTCTTTACAGGTCAGTGTGGGCGTGTCTTTACAGGTCAGTGTGGGCGTGTCCTTACAGGTCAGTGTGGGCGTGTCTTTACAGGTCAGTGTGGGCGTGTCTTTACAGGTCAGTGTGGGCGTGTCCTCTACAGGTCAGTGTGGGCGTGTCTTTACAGGTCAGTGTGGGCGTGTCTTTACAGGTCAGTGTGGGCGTGTCTTTACAGGTCAGTGTGGGCGTGTCTTTACAGGTCAGTGTGGGCGTGTCCTTTACAGGTCAGTGTGGGCGTGTCTTTACAGGTCAGTGTGGGCGTGTCCTCTACAGGTCAGTGTGGGCGTGTCTTTACAGGTCAGTGTGGGTGTGTCCTCTACAGGTCAGTGTGGGCGTGTCTTTACAGGTCAGTGTGGGTGTGTCCTTACAGGTCAGTGTGGGTGTGTCTTTACAGGTCAGTGTGGGCGTGTCCTCTACAGGTCAGTGTGGGCGTGTCTTTACAGGTCAGTGTGGGTGTGTCTTTACAGGTCAGTGTGGGCGTGTGCTCTACAGGTCAGTGTGGGCGTGTCTTTACAGGTCAGTGTGGGTGTGTCTTTACAGGTCATTGTGGGTGTGTCTTTACAGGTCAGTGTGGGCGTGTCCTCTACAGGTCAGTGTGGGCGTGTCCTCTACAGGTCAGTGTGGGCGTGTCTTTACAGGTCAGTGTGGGCGTGTCTTTACAGGTCAGTGTGGGCGTGTCTTTACAGGTCAGTGTGGGCGTGTCTTTACAGGTCAGTGTGGGTGTGTCCTTACAGGTCAGTGTGGGCGTGTCTTTACAGGTCAGTGTGGGCGTGTCTTTACAGGTCAGTGTGGGCGTGTCTTTACAGGTCAGTGTGGGTGTGTCCTTACAGGTCAGTGTGGGCGTGTCCTTACAGGTCAGTGTGGGCGTGTCCTTACAGGTCAGTGTGGGCGTGTCTTTACAGGTCAGTGTGGGTGTGTCTTTACAGGTCAGTGTGGGTGTGTCTTTACAGGTCAGTGTGGGCGTGTGTCTTTACAGGTCAGTGTGGGCGTGTCTTTACAGGTCAGTGTGGGCGTGTCCTTTACAGGTCAGTGTGGGCGTGTCCTCTACAGACCAGTGTGGGCGTGTCTTTACAGGTCAGTGTGGGCGTGTCTTTACAGGTCAGTGTGGGTGTGTCTTTACAGGTCAGTGTGGGTGTGTCTTTACAGGTCAGTGTGGGCGTGTCTTTACAGGTCAGTGTGGGTGTGTCTTTACAGGTCAGTGTGGGTGTGTCTTTACAGGTCAGTGTGGGCGTGTCTTTACAGGTCAGTGTGGGCGTGTCTTTACAGGTCAGTGTGGGCGTGTCCTTTACAGGTCAGTGTGGGCGTGTCCTTTACAGGTCAGTGTGGGCGTGTCCTTTACAGGTCAGTGTGGGCGTGTCCTCTACAGGTCAGTGTGGGCGTGTCTTTACAGGTCAGTGTGGGCGTGTCCTCTACAGGTCAATGTGGGCGTGTCTTTACAGGTCAGTGTGGGCGTGTCCTCTACAGGTCAGTGTGGGCGTGTCTTTACAGGTCAGTGTGGGCGTGTCCTCTACAGGTCAATGTGGGCGTGTCTTTACAGGTCAATGTGGGCGTGTCCTCTACAGGTCAGTGTGGGTGTGTCCTCTACAGGTCAATGTGGGCGTGTGTCCTCTACAGGTCAGTGTGGGCGTGTCCTCTACAGGTCAGTGTGGGCGTGTCCTCTACAGGTCAGTGTGGGCGTGTCTTTACAGTCAGTCTCTCTCTCCTCCTCTGTCTCCTCCTCTGTCTCCTCCTCTATCTCCTCCTCTGTCTCCTACAGTTTCTCCTCTGTCTCCTCCTCTATCTCCTCCTCTGTCTCCTACAGTTTCTCCTCTGTCTCCTCCTCTGTCTCCTCCTCTGTCTCCTCCTCTCTCTCCTCCTCTGTCTCCTCCTCTCTTTCCTCCTCTGTCTCCTCCTCTATCTCCTCCTCTGTCTCCTCCTCTGTCTCCTCCTTTATCTCCTCCTCTGTCTCCTACAGTTTCTCCTCTGTCTCCTCCTCTGTCTCCTCCTCTCTCTCCTCCTCTGTCTCCTCTGTCTCCTCCTCTGTCTCCTCCTCTCTCTCCTCTGTCTCCTCTCTCTCCTCCTCTGTCTCCTCCTCTCTCTCCTCCTCTCTCTCCTCCTCTGTCTCCTCCTCTGTCTCCTCCTCTGTCTCTTACAGTTTCTCCTCTGTTTCCTCCTCTGTCTCCTCCTCTCTCTCCTCCTCTGTCTCCTCCTCTCTCTCCTCCTCTGTCTCCTCCTCTGTCTCCTCCTCTCTCTCCTCCTCTCTCTCCTCCTCTGTCTCCTACAGTTTCTCCTCTGTCTCCTCCTCTGTCTCCTCCTCTGTCTCCTCCTCTATCTCCTCCTCTGTCTCCTACAGTTTCTCCTCTGTCTCCTCCTCTGTCTCCTCCTCTCTCTCCTCCTCTGTCTCCTCCTCTGTCTCCTCCTCTATCTCCTCCTCTGTCTCCTACAGTTTCTCCTCTGTCTCCTCCTCTGTCTCCTCCTCTGTCTCCTCCTCTCTCTCTCCTCCTCCTCTGTCTCCTCCTCTATCTCCTCCTCTATCTCCTACAGTTTCTCCTCTGTCTCCTCCTCTGTCTCCTCCTCTGTCTCCTCCTCTGTCTCCTCCTCTCTCTCCTCCTCTCTCTCCTCCTCTGTCTCCTCTGTCTCCTCCTCTGTCTCCTCCTCTATCTCCTCCTCTGTCTCCTACAGTTTCTCCTCTGTCTCCTCCTTTGTCGCCTCCTCTGTCTCCTCCTCTGTCTCCTCCTCTCTCTCCTCCTCTGTCTCCTCCTCTGTCTCCTCCTCTGTCTCTCCTCTGTCTCCTCCTCTATCTCCTCCTCTGTCTCCTACAGTTTCTCCTCTGTCTCCTCCTCTGTCTCCTCCTCTCTCTCCTCCTCCACTCTCTCCTCCTCTGTCTCCTCCTCTCTCTCCTCCTCTGTCTCCTCCTCTCTCTCCTCCTCTGTCTCCTCCTCTGTCTCCTCCTCTCTCTCCTCCTCTGTCTCCTCCTCTGTCTCCTCCTCTGTCTCTCCTCTGTCTCCTCCTCTGTCTCCTACAGTTTCTCCTCTGTCTCCTCCTCTGTCTCCTCCTCTGTCTCCTCCTCTGTCTCCTCCTCTCTCTCCTCCTCTGTCTCCTCCTCTGTCTCTCCTCTGTCTCCTCCTCTATCTCCTCCTCTGTCTCCTACAGTTTCTCCTCTGTCTCCTCCTCTGTCTCCTCCTCTGTCTCCTCCTCTGTCTCCTACAGTTTCTCCTCCTCTGTCTCCTACAGTTTCTCCTCTGTCTCCTCCTCTGTCTCCTCCTCTGTCTCCTCCTCTATCTCCTCCTCTGTCTCCTCCTCTGTCTCCTCCTCTGTCTCCTCCTCTATCTCCTCCTCTATCTCCTCCTCTGTCTCCTCCTCTGTCTCCTCCTCTCTCTCCTCCTCTATCTCCTCCTCTGTCTCCTCCTCTCTCTCCTCCTCTGTCTCCTCCTCTATCTCCTCCTCTGTCTCTTACAGTTTCTCTCCTCTGTCTCCTCCTCTGTCTCCTCCTCTCTCTCCTCCTCTATCTCCTCCTCTGTCTCCTACAGTTTCTCCTCTGTTTCCTCCTCTGTCTCCTACAGTTTCTCCTCCTCTGTCTCCTACAGTTTCTCCTCTGTTTCCTCCTCTGTCTCCTACAGTTTCTCCTCCTCTGTCTCCTACAGTTTCTCCTCTGTCTCCTCCTCTGTCTCCTCCTCTGTCTCCTCCTCTATCTCCTCCTCTGTCTCCTCCTCTGTCTCCTCCTCTGTCTCCTCCTCTATCTCCTCCTCTGTCTCCTCCTCTGTCTCCTCCTCTCTCTCCTCCTCTATCTCCTCCTCTGTCTCCTCCTCTCTCTCCTCCTCTGTCTCCTCCTCTGTCTCCTCCTCTATCTCCTCCTCTGTCTCTTACAGTTTCTCTCCTCTGTCTCCTCCTCTGTCTCCTCCTCTCTCTCCTCCTCTATCTCCTCCTCTGTCTCCTACAGTTTCTCCTCTGTTTCCTCCTCTGTCTCCTCCTCTCTCTCCTCCTCTGTCTCCTCCTCTCTCTCCTCCTCTGTCTCCTCCTCTGTCTCCTCCTCTCTCTCCTCCTCTCTCTCCTCCTCTCTCTCCTCCTCTGTCTCCTCCTCTGTCTCCTCCTCTGTCTCCTCCTCTATCTCCTCCTCTCTCTCCTCCTCTCTCTCCTCCTCTCTCTCCTCCTCTGTCTCCTCCTCTGTCTCCTCCTCTGTCTCCTCCTCTGTCTCCTCCTCTCTCTCCTCCTCTGTCTCCTCCTCTCTCTCCTCCTCTCTCTCCTCCTCTGTCTCCTCCTCTGTCTCCTCCTCTGTCTCCTCCTCTGTCTCCTCCTCTGTCTCCTCCTCTATCTCCTCCTCTGTCTCCTACAGTTTCTCCTCTGTCTCCTCCTCTGTCTCCTCCTCTCTCTCCTCCTCTGTCTCCTCTGTCTCCTCCTCTGTCTCCTCCTCTATCTCCTCCTCTGTCTCCTCCTCTGTCTCCTCCTCTCTCTCCTCCTCTGTCTCCTCTCTCTCCTCCTCTGTCTCCTCCTCTGTCTCCTCCTCTCTCTCTCTCCTCTGTCTCCTCCTCTATCTCCTACAGTTTTCTCCTCTGTCTCCTCCTCTGTCTCCTCCTCTCTCTCCTCCTCTGTCTCCTCCTCTGTCTCCTCCTCTGTCTCTCCTCTGTCTCCTCCTCTCTCTCCTCCTCTGTCTCCTCTGTCTCCTCCTCTGTCTCCTCCTCTCTCTCCTCCTCTATCTCCTCCTCTGTCTCTCCTCTGTCTCCTCCTCTCTCTCCTCCTCTGTCTCCTCTGTCTCCTCCTCTGTCTCCTCCTCTCTCTCCTCCTCTGTCTCCTCCTCTCTCTCCTCCTCTGTCTCCTCCTCTCTCTCCTCCTCTGTCTCCTCCTCTGTCTCCTCCTCTATCTCCTCCTCTGTCTCCTCCTCTGTCTCCTCCTCTCTCTCCTCCTCTGTCTCCTCCTCTCTCTCCTCCTCTGTCTCCTCCTCTCTCTCCTCCTCTCTCTCCTCCTCTATCTCCTCCTCTGTCTCCTCCTCTCTCTCCTCCTCTGTCTCCTCCTCTCTCTCCTCCTCTATCTCCTCCTCTGTCTCCTCCTCTCTCTCCTCCTCTGTCTCCTCCTCTGTCTCCTCCTCTATCTCCTCCTCTGTCTCCTACAGTTTCTCTCCTCTGTCTCCTCCTTTGTCTCCCTCTCTCTCTCCTCTCTCTCTCCTCCTCTGTCTCCTCCTCTCTCTCCTCCTCTCTCTCCTCCTCTCTCTCCTCCTCTGTCTCCTCCTCTGTCTCCTCCTCTGTCTCCTCCTCTGTCTCCTCCTCTGTCTCCTCCTCTATCTCCTCCTCTGTCTCCTACAGTTTCTCCTCTGTCTCCTCCTCTGTCTCCTCCTCTCTCTCTCCTCTGTCTCCTCTGTCTCCTCCTCTGTCTCCTCCTCTATCTCCTCCTCTGTCTCCTCCTCTGTCTCCTCCTCTCTCTCCTCCTCTGTCTCCTCCTCTCTCTCCTCCTCTGTCTCCTCCTCTGTCTCCTCCTCTCTCTCCTCCTCTGTCTCCTCCTCTCTCTCCTCCTCTGTCTCCTCCTCTGTCTCCTCCTCTATCTCTCCTCTGTCTCCTCCTCTGTCTCCTCCTCTCTCTCCTCCTCTGTCTCCTCCTCTCTCTCCTCCTCTGTCTCCTCCTCTCTCTCCTCCTCCTCCTCCTCTATCTCCTCCTCTGTCTCCTCCTCTCTCTCCTCCTCTGTCTCCTCCTCTCTCTCCTCCTCTATCTCCTCCTCTGTCTCCTCCTCTTCTCCTCCTCTGTCTCCTCCTCTGTCTCCTCCTCTATCTCCTCCTCTGTCTCCTACAGTTTCTCTCTCTCCTCCTTGTCTCCTCCTCTCTCCTCCTCTGTCTCCTCCTCTCTCTCCTCTCTCTCCCTCTCCTCTCTTCTCCTCCTCTGTCTCCTCCTCTCTCCTCCTCTGTCTCCTCCTCTCCTCCTCTGTCTCCTCCTCTGTCTCCTCCTCTGTCTCCTCCTCTATCTCCTCCTCTGTCTCCTACAGTTTTCTCCTCTGTCTCCTCCTCTGTCTCCTCCTCTCTCTCCTCCTCTGTCTCCTCTGTCTCCTCCTCTGTCTCCTCCTCTATCTCCTCCTCTGTCTCCTCCTCTGTCTCCTCCTCTCTCTCCTCCTCTGTCTCCTCCTCTCTCTCCTCCTCTGTCTCCTCCTCTGTCTCCTCCTCTCTCTCCTCCTCTGTCTCCTCCTCTATCTCCTACAGTTTCTCCTCTGTCTCCTCCTCTGTCTCCTCCTCTCTCTCCTCCTCTGTCTCCTCCTCTGTCTCTCCTCTGTCTCCTACAGTTTCTCCTCTGTCTCCTCCTCTGTCTCCTCCTCTGTCTCCTCCTCTGTCTCCTACAGTTTCTCCTCTGTCTCCTCCTCTCTCTCCTCCTCTGTCTCCTCCTCTGTCTCCTCCTCTATCTCCTCCTCTGTCTCCTACAGTTTCTCCTCTGTCTCCTCCTCTGTCTCCTCCTCTGTCCTCCTCCTCTCTGTCTCCTACAGTTTCTCCTCTGTCTCCTCCTCTGTCTCCTCCTCTCTCTCCTCCTCTGTCTCCTCTGTCTCCTCCTCTATCTCCTCCTCTGTCTCCTACAGTTTCTCCTCTGTCTCCTCCTCTGTCTCCTCCTCTGTCTCCTCCTCTCTCTCCTCCTCTGTCTCCTCTGTCTCCTCCTCTATCTCCTCCTCTGTCTCCTACAGTTTCTCCTCTGTCTCCTCCTCTGTCTCCTCCTCTGTCTCCTCCTCTGTCTCCTACAGTTTCTCCTCCTCTGTCTCCTACAGTTTCTCCTCTGTCTCCTCCTCTGTCTCCTCCTCTGTCTCCTCCTCTATCTCCTCCTCTGTCTCCTCCTCTGTCTCCTCCTCTGTCTCCTCCTCTATCTCCTCCTCTATCTCCTCCTCTGTCTCCTCCTCTGTCTCCTCCTCTCTCTCCTCCTCTATCTCCTCCTCTGTCTCCTCCTCTCTCTCCTCCTCTGTCTCCTCCTCTATCTCCTCCTCTGTCTCTTACAGTTTCTCTCCTCTGTCTCCTCCTCTGTCTCCTCCTCTCTCTCCTCCTCTATCTCCTCCTCTGTCTCCTACAGTTTCTCCTCTGTTTCCTCCTCTGTCTCCTACAGTTTCTCCTCCTCTGTCTCCTACAGTTTCTCCTCTGTTTCCTCCTCTGTCTCCTACAGTTTCTCCTCCTCTGTCTCCTACAGTTTCTCCTCTGTCTCCTCCTCTGTCTCCTCCTCTGTCTCCTCCTCTATCTCCTCCTCTGTCTCCTCCTCTGTCTCCTCCTCTGTCTCCTCCTCTATCTCCTCCTCTGTCTCCTCCTCTGTCTCCTCCTCTCTCTCCTCCTCTATCTCCTCCTCTGTCTCCTCCTCTCTCTCCTCCTCTGTCTCCTCCTCTGTCTCCTCCTCTATCTCCTCCTCTGTCTCTTACAGTTTCTCTCCTCTGTCTCCTCCTCTGTCTCCTCCTCTCTCTCCTCCTCTATCTCCTCCTCTGTCTCCTACAGTTTCTCCTCTGTTTCCTCCTCTGTCTCCTCCTCTCTCTCCTCCTCTGTCTCCTCCTCTCTCTCCTCCTCTGTCTCCTCCTCTGTCTCCTCCTCTCTCTCCTCCTCTCTCTCCTCCTCTCTCTCCTCCTCTGTCTCCTCCTCTGTCTCCTCCTCTATCTCCTCCTCTCTCTCCTCCTCTCTCTCCTCCTCTCTCTCCTCCTCTGTCTCCTCCTCTGTCTCCTCCTCTGTCTCCTCCTCTGTCTCCTCCTCTCTCTCCTCCTCTGTCTCCTCCTCTCTCTCCTCCTCTCTCTCCTCCTCTGTCTCCTCCTCTGTCTCCTCCTCTGTCTCCTCCTCTGTCTCCTCCTCTGTCTCCTCCTCTATCTCCTCCTCTGTCTCCTACAGTTTCTCCTCTGTCTCCTCCTCTGTCTCCTCCTCTCTCTCCTCCTCTGTCTCCTCTGTCTCCTCCTCTGTCTCCTCCTCTATCTCCTCCTCTGTCTCCTCCTCTGTCTCCTCCTCTCTCTCCTCCTCTGTCTCCTCTCTCTCCTCCTCTGTCTCCTCCTCTGTCTCCTCCTCTCTCTCCTCCTCTGTCTCCTCCTCTATCTCCTACAGTTTCTCCTCTGTCTCCTCCTCTGTCTCCTCCTCTCTCTCCTCCTCTGTCTCCTCCTCTGTCTCCTCCTCTGTCTCTCCTCTGTCTCCTCCTCTCTCTCCTCCTCTGTCTCCTCTGTCTCCTCCTCTGTCTCCTCCTCTCTCTCCTCCTCTGTCTCCTCCTCTGTCTCCTCCTCTGTCTCTCCTCTGTCTCCTCCTCTCTCTCCTCCTCTGTCTCCTCTGTCTCCTCCTCTGTCTCCTCCTCTCTCTCCTCCTCTGTCTCCTCCTCTCTCTCCTCCTCTGTCTCCTCCTCTCTCCTCCTCTGTCTCCTCCTCTGTCTCCTCCTCTATCTCCTCCTCTGTCTCCTCCTCTCTCTCCTCCTCTCTCTCCTCCTCTGTCTCCTCCTCTCTCTCCTCCTCTGTCTCCTCCTCTCTCTCCTCCTCTCTCTCCTCCTCTATCTCCTCCTCTGTCTCCTCCTCTCTCTCCTCCTCTGTCTCCTCCTCTCTCTCCTCCTCTATCTCCTCCTCTGTCTCCTCCTCTCTCTCCTCCTCTGTCTCCTCCTCTGTCTCCTCCTCTATCTCCTCCTCTGTCTCCTACAGTTTCTCTCCTCTGTCTCCTCCTTTGTCTCCTCCTCTCTCTCCTCCTCTCTCTCCTCCTCTGTCTCCTCCTCTCTCTCCTCCTCTCTCTCCTCCTCTGTCTCCTCCTCTGTCTCCTCCTCTGTCTCCTCCTCTGTCTCCTCCTCTGTCTCCTCCTCTATCTCCTCCTCTGTCTCCTACAGTTTCTCCTCTGTCTCCTCCTCTCTCTCCTCCTCTGTCTCCTCTGTCTCCTCCTCTGTCTCCTCCTCTATCTCCTCCTCTGTCTCCTCCTCTGTCTCCTCCTCTCTCTCCTCCTCTGTCTCCTCCTCTCTCTCCTCCTCTGTCTCCTCCTCTGTCTCCTCCTCTCTCTCCTCCTCTGTCTCCTCCTCTATCTCCTACAGTTTCTCCTCTGTCTCCTCCTCTGTCTCCTCCTCTCTCTCCTCCTCTGTCTCCTCCTCTGTCTCTCCTCTGTCTCCTACAGTTTCTCCTCTGTCTCCTCCTCTGTCTCCTCCTCTGTCTCCTCCTCTGTCTCCTACAGTTTCTCCTCTGTCTCCTCCTCTCTCTCCTCCTCTGTCTCCTCCTCTGTCTCCTCCTCTATCTCCTCCTCTGTCTCCTACAGTTTCTCCTCTGTCTCCTCCTCTGTCTCCTCCTCTGTCTCCTCCTCTGTCTCCTACAGTTTCTCCTCTGTCTCCTCCTCTGTCTCCTCCTCTCTCTCCTCCTCTGTCTCCTCTGTCTCCTCCTCTATCTCCTCCTCTGTCTCCTACAGTTTCTCCTCTGTCTCCTCCTCTGTCTCCTCCTCTCTCTCCTCCTCTGTCTCCTCTGTCTCCTCCTCTCTCTCCTCCTCTCTCTCCTCCTCTGTCTCCTCCTCTGTCTCCTCCTCTGTCTCCTCCTCTGTCTCCTCCTCTATCTCCTCCTCTGTCTCCTACAGTTTCTCCTCTGTCTCCTCCTCTGTCTCCTCCTCTCTCTCCTCCTCTGTCTCCTCCTCTATCTCCTACAGTTTCTCCTCTGTCTCCTCCTCTGTCTCCTCCTCTCTCTCCTCCTCTGTCTCCTCCTCTGTCTCTCCTCTGTCTCCTACAGTTTCTCCTCTGTCTCCTCCTCTGTCTCCTCCTCTGTCTCCTCCTCTGTCTCCTACAGTTTCTCCTCTGTCTCCTCCTCTCTCTCCTCCTCTGTCTCCTCCTCTGTCTCCTCCTCTATCTCCTCCTCTGTCTCCTACAGTTTCTCCTCTGTCTCCTCCTCTGTCTCCTCCTCTGTCTCCTCCTCTGTCTCCTACAGTTTCTCCTCTGTCTCCTCCTCTGTCTCCTCCTCTCTCTCCTCCTCTGTCTCCTCTGTCTCCTCCTCTGTCTCCTCCTCTGTCTCCTCCTCTGTCTCCTCCTCTGTCTCCTCCTCTATCTCCTCCTCTGTCTCCTACAGTTTCTCCTCTGTCTCCTCTGTCTCCTCCTCTGTCTCCTCCTCTATCTCCTCCTCTGTCTCCTCCTCTGTCTCCTCCTCTCTCTCCTCCTCTGTCTCCTCCTCTCTCTCCTCCTCTGTCTCCTCCTCTGTCTCCTCCTCTCTCTCCTCCTCTGTCTCCTCCTCTATCTCCTACAGTTTCTCCTCTGTCTCCTCCTCTGTCTCCTCCTCTCTCTCCTCCTCTGTCTCCTCCTCTGTCTCTCCTCTGTCTCCTACAGTTTCTCCTCTGTCTCCTCCTCTGTCTCCTCCTCTGTCTCCTCCTCTGTCTCCTACAGTTTCTCCTCTGTCTCCTCCTCTCTCTCCTCCTCTGTCTCCTCCTCTGTCTCCTCCTCTATCTCCTCCTCTGTCTCCTACAGTTTCTCCTCTGTCTCCTCCTCTGTCTCCTCCTCTGTCTCCTCCTCCTGTCTCCTACAGTTTCTCCTCTGTCTCCTCCTCTGTCTCCTCCTCTCTCTCCTCCTCTGTCTCCTCTGTCTCCTCCTCTATCTCCTCCTCTGTCTCCTACAGTTTCTCCTCTGTCTCCTCCTCTGTCTCCTCCTCTGTCTCCTCCTCTGTCTCCTCCTCTGTCTCCTCCTCTGTGTCTAAAAGTTTGATTGAGTCGTACATGACACTATCAACAGGGACCAAAAGGTGGGAGCACATAACTCTAGTGTTAAAATCACTCCTGGGCTAGCCTAGCTAGGGCTAGCCAAGCCTGGGTTAGCCTAGCTAGGGCTAGCCTAGCTTAGCCTGGGTTAGCCTAGCCGTGGCTGCTGCTGTCTCTTCTTCGGTCGGACACGGCCTCCACATCAGAGGCGTGACTACGTCTGTTAATATTTACAGTCTATCTCCGCCGTTCAAACAAATGGGCAAAAAATGTGCTCTACTGGAGCTATCCAAAATGGCCGCGAGTGGTCCCACCCACAAGAACATTGTGAAAAACCACATCTGTGCATGCGTCAGCCGGAGCAGCTCCATTCATTTAAACGAGTGACTTCTAAAGTCCACAGCGACTAAACTAGACTGGTCCAGAACACTCAGCATTGACACACATTTTGGACCATCCTGTAAAGGATGTAAAGGATGGTGTTTTTGAGAGGTCTGCTAATGCTACATGTTAGCTCGGGGTGTACTGCAGCATGTCAGGGTCCACCCCCACAGGCCCGGGGTGGTACTGCAGCATGTCAGGGTCCACCCCCACAGGCCCGGGGTGGTACTGCAGCATGTCAGGGTCCACCCCCACAGGCCCGGGGTGGTACTGCAGCATGTCAGGGTCCACCCCCACAGGCCCGGGGTGGTACTGCAGCATGTCAGGGTCCACCCCCACAGGCTCGGGGTGTACTGCAGCATGTCAGGGTCCACCCCCACAGGCCCGGGGTGGTACTGCAGCATGTCAGGGTCCACCCCCACAGGCCCGGGGTGGTACTGCAGCATGTCAGGGTCCACCCCCACAGGCCCGGGGTGGTACTGCAGCATGTCAGGGTCCACCCCCACAGGCCCGGGGTGGTACTGCAGCATGTCAGGGTCCACCCCCACAGGCCCGGGGTGGTACTGCAGCATGTCAGGGTCCACCCCCACAGGCCCGGGTGGTACTGCAGCATGTCAGGGTCCACCCCCACAGGCCCGGGGTGGTACTGCAGCATGTCAGGGTCCACCCCCACAGGCCCGGGGTGGTACTGCAGCATGTCAGGGTCCACCCCCACAGGCCCGGGGTGGTACTGCAGCATGTCAGGGTCCACCCCCACAGGCCCGGGGTGGTACTGCAGCATGTCAAGGTCCACCCCCACAGGCCCGGGGTGGTACTGCAGCATGTCAGGGTCCACCCCCACAGGCCCGGGGTGGTACTGCAGCATGTCAGGGTCCACCCCCACAGGCCCGGGGTGGTACTGCAGCATGTCAGGGTCCACCCCCACAGGCCCGGGGTGGTACTGCAGCATGTCAGGGTCCACCCCCACAGGCCCGGGGTGGTACTGCAGCATGTCAGGGTCCACCCCCACAGGCCCGGGGTGGTACTGCAGCATGTCAGGGTCCACCCCCACAGGCCCGGGGTGGTACTGCAGCATGTCAGGGTCCACCCCCACAGGCCCGGGGTGGTATTGCAGCATGTCAGGGTCCACCCCCACAGGCCCGGGGTGTATGCAGCATGTCAGGGTCCACCCCCACAGGCCCGGGGTGGTACTGCAGCATGTCAGGGTCCACCCCCACAGGCCCGGGGTGTATTGCAGCATGTCAGGGTCCACCCCCACAGGCCCGGGGTGGTACTGCAGCATGTCAGCGCACGTCATTTTGGCCACTTTTGAGGCAGGACCCGCCCACACTGGTCACATTCAAGGCTAGGTTTAAAACAGTCCTCTTTAGTTTAGCATATGGCTAGGAAGGTAAGACTCGGAGAAGGTTAAACTCCTCAGCTGCGTATGGAGCCCCCTGCTGGAGAAGTATGGTAACTGCACTATCCTCTCCTCCTTCCTACTTTATCTGTTTAGCATTATTAGGATTTTGACTGTAGTTTGTTCATTGCTATTCACCCGTTGTCCCATTGTCTGTTTCATGGTACGATGACACCATGGACCAATACCATGTGTTCTAGAGTTATTTTGTGTCTGTACTGTTGATTCTTTGATCTGCCTCAGGTTCCTCACCCCAACACACCACACCTGTCTGCAACATGGTAGACCAGAGGGAGACCAGAGGGAGACCAGAGGGAGACCAGAGGGAGACCAGAGGGAGACCAGAGAGAGACCAGAGGGAGACCAGAGAGAGACCAGAGAGAGACCAGAGGGAGACCAGAGGGAGACCAGAGGGAGACCAGAGGGAGACCAGAGAGAGACCAGAGAGAGAGACCAGAGAGAGACCAGAGAGAGACCAGAGAGAGAGACCAGAGAGAGACCAGAGAGAGACCAGAGAGAGACCAGAGAGAGACCAGAGAGAGAGACCAGAGAGAGACCAGAGAGAGACCAGAGAGAGACCAGAGAGAGACCAGAGAGAGAGACCAGAGAGAGACCAGAGAGAGACCAGAGAGAGACCAGAGAGAGACAGGCCATGTTTCTCACTTATTTCTGTGATTATTGTTCGAACAGTTTGATTCTAAACATAAAGTAAAGATAAACATTAAGTAAATATATCGTAAACATAAATATTAAAGAAATATAAATATAAATATAAGTATAAAGTACTGGTACCTGCTGCGTCTGAGTCTGTTCAGTCTGAGCTCTGCTTCCTCTTCTGCTCCTCACTGCTGCACTTCTCACTTCCTGTTTCAGAGAAACCCCCCCTGCTCAGAGGCACAACAATAACACACCTCAAACCAGCAGCTCAGAGACACCAGAGAGAGACCAGAGAGAGAGACCAGAGAGAGACCAGAGAGAGACCAGAGAGACCAGAGAGACCAGAGAGAGACCAGAGAGACCAGAGAGACCAGAGAGAGACCAGAGAGACACCAGAGACACCAGAGAGAGACCAGAGAGAGAGACCAGAGAGAGACCAGAGAGAGACCAGAGAGACCAGAGAGACCAGAGAGAGACCAGAGAGACACCAGAGAGACCAGAGAGAGACCAGAGAGAGACCAGAGAGAGACCAGAGAGAGACCAGAGAGACCAGAGAGACCAGAGAGAGACCAGAGAGACACCAGAGAGACCAGAGAGAGACCAGAGAGAGACCAGAGAGAGACCAGAGAGAGGCCAGTGAGAGACCAGAGAGAGACCAGTGAGAGACCAGAGAGAGACCAGAGAGAGACCAGAGAGACCAGAGAGCGACCAGAGAGACACCAGAGAGACCAGAGAGAGACCAGAGAGAGACCAGAGAGAGACCAGAGACACCAGAGAGAGACCAGAGAGAGACCAGAGAGAGACCAGAGAGACCAGAGAGAGACCAGAGAGAGACCAGTGAGAGACCAGTGAGAGACCAGAGAGAGACCAGAGAGAGACCAGAGACACCAGAGAGACACCAGAGAGAGACCAGAGAGACCAGAGAGAGACCAGAGAGAGAGACCAGAGAGAGACCAGAGAGAGACACCAGAGAGACACCAGAGAGAGACCAGAGAGAGACCAGAGAGAGAGACCAGAGAGAGAGACCAGAGAGAGACCAGAGAGAGACCAGAGAGAGACCAGAGAGAGACCAGAGAGAGACCAGAGAGAGACCAGAGAGAGACCAGAGAGAGACCAGAGAGAGACCAGAGAGAGAGACCAGAGAGAGACCAGAGAGAGACCAGAGAGAGAAGCAGGCCTCTGGAGTCTGTGATGTCACATGTTTAATGTTGGGTTTAAAATAATAACATAAAAAATTCTGCCAGAGGAGAGAGGAGGTCCATCTGCTGCAGGAGGACAGCAGGAGGAGGTCAGCAGGAGGACAACAGGAGGACAGCAGGAGGACAGCAGGAGGAGGACAGCAGGAGGAGGACAGCAGGAGGTCAGCAGGAGGAGGACAGCAGGAGGTCAGCAGGAGGAGGACAGCAGGAGGACAGCAGGAGGTCAGCAGGAGGTCAGCAGGAGGAGGACAGCAAGAGGACAGCAGGAGGAGGACAGCAGGAGGACAGCAGGAGGAGGACAGCAGGAGGTCAGCAGGAGGAGGACAGCAGGAGGACAGTAGGAGGAGGACAGCAGGAGAAGGACAGCAGGAGGACAGTAGGAGGAGGACAGCAGGAGGACAGCAGGAGGAGGACAGCAGGAGGACAGCAGGAGGACAGCAGGAGGAGGACAGCAGGAGGACAGCAGGAGGTCAGCAGGAGGAGGACAGCAGGAGGTCAGCAGGAGGAGGACAGCAGGAGGACAGCAGGAGGAGGACAGCAGGAGGTCAGCAGGAGGAGGACAGCAGGAGGTCAGCAGGAGGAGGACAGCAGGAGGTCAGCAGGAGGAGGACAGCAGGAGGACAGCAGGAGGACAGCAAGAGGTCAGCAGGAGGACAGCAGGAGGTCAGCAGGAGGACAGCAGGAGGTCAGCAGGAGGAGGAGAGTAGGAGGACAGCAGGAGGAGGACCCTCACTCGGAGCTACTTGGTTAAAATAGAAATGAGAGCTCAGTCTTTAATAACTGCAGCTGGTCCTGGAGGAGGTCATTTAGGACCATGTGTGAAACTATAAATGCTCTGGGGAGCTACTGGGGAGCTAACGGGAGTGGTGAGCTCCTGAGCCACAGCTGGAGACCTCTGTTCGGGGCCAGTTCCGGACACAACCCGTGCTTTTTGAGAGAGAAACGGAAGTGAGACCGGAGACAAGACCGAGCTCCCTCAGCCAATCAGCGGCCTGCACAGCCTCCCCCCTCCTCTTCCTTCGCTGTCCCTCCTCCCTCGCTCCCTCTCTCTTTCTCCTCCCTTTCCTCCTCCCTCTCCTCCTCCCTCTTGTTGTGGGTTGTGTGTAACTCGAGCGGTTGAGGAAGAGACGTTTACGTGGCACGCTGCAGGAGGCTTCTTTCCGCTCCTCCTCCGCTGCTCCTCCTGATCTCCTCCTCCGCTGCTCCTCCTGTTCTCCTCCTGTATCATGGCGGGCCTGGTGCTCCCTCTGCTGCTCCTCCTGCAGAGCTCCGCGGCCCTGGACCCGGACAAGCTTCAGGGACTCTCCAGAGCCCGAGTGGAGGTAACACAGACTGGATCTGTACTAATATATATTAGTATAGTATATTAGTATAATATATATTAGTATAGTATATAGTATAATATATATGGATACATACTGCATAAACCAGGTCTGAAGCAGAGTTTGCATGTTCTCCCTGCGTCTGCAAAGCTTTCCTCCAGGTGCTCCGGTTTCTCCTACCACTAAACACACACTCATTCACCTCATACATGTTTTTAGTGGTAGGGGAAACCGGAGCACCTGCAGGAAACCTACGCAGACACGGGGAGAACATGCAAACTCCACTCAGAAAGGCCCTTTTAACCGGGATTTGAACCCAGGACCTTCTTGCTGAGAGGCGAGAGTGTTAACCACTCAGCCACCGTGCGGCCCGTATCTGTGTCGTTCTTTGTCTGTGTCCTGAATTCGCACAAAGACAAGTCTCACTTTTCCCTGAGTCTGATCTTATCCTGGTTTTATCCTGGTTTTATCCTGATCTTATCCTGGTTTTATCCTGGTTTTATCCTGGTTTTATCCTGATCTTATCCTGGTTTTATCCTGATCTTATCCTGGTTTTATCCTGATCTTATCCTGGTTTTATCCTGATCTTATCCTGGTTTTATCCTGGTTTTATCCTGATCTTATCCTGGTTTTATCCTGATCTTATCCTGGTTTTATCCTGATCTTATCCTGGTTTTATCCTGATCTTATCCTGGTTTTATCCTGGTTTTATCCTGATCTTATCCTGGTTTTATCCTGATCTTATCCTGGTTTCAAAGTTAACGACAGAGACACATGATGAAGTCCATAACAACTGTCTACAATATTTATTATATTATTATATATTTAATATCATGCCCGAAGCCCCCACTGAAAGATCTCAGCTCCTGTGGACTCACCACCTGCAGGGGGAACAGTGAGGGGCTGGTGCTCTGTGACTGGGTGCAGCTCTGACTGCCACCCCCCCGACCCGAAGAAAATGGATGGATGGATGGATATTTAATATCATTTACATTTGTTAAAACAGACATTTCCAAACAGTGTTGTTTGATGAGGCCTTTGAGCTGCTTCTTCAGTGTCATCCAGCCAACTCCAGCTCCACCCATAAAGTCATGCACCGTTGTATTTGTAAAAACAAATATGTCTTAAGTGACTGTTATACAGCTGTGACCGTTATACAGCTGTGACTGTTATACAGCTGTGACAGTTATACAGCTGTGACTGTTATACAGCCGTGACTGTTATACAACCGTGACTGTTATACAGCTGTGACAGTTATACAGCTGTGACTGTTATACAGCTGTGACTGTTATACAGCTGTGACTGTTATACAGCTGTGACTGTTATACAGCTGTGACTGTTATACAGCTGTGACTCAGAAGTTTGGACACCCCTGGGTTAAACGAGGGGCAGCATCCTGCAGGGGGCAGCATCCTGCTGTGGGCAGCATCCTGCAGGGGCAGCATCCTGCAGGGGGCAGCATCCTGCTGTGGGCAGCATCCTGCAGGGGCAGCATCCTGCAGGGGGCAGCATCCTGCAGGGGGCAGCATCCTGCTGTGGGCAGCATCCTGCAGGGGGCAGCATCCTGCTGTGGGTAGCATCCTGCAGGGGGCAGCATCCTGCAGGGGGCAGCATCCTGCAGGGGGCAGCATCCTGCAGGGGGCAGCATCCTGCAGGGGGCAGCATCCTGCAGGGGGCAGCATCCTGCTGTGGGCAGCATCCTGCTGTGGGTAGCATCCTGCAGGGGGTAGCATCCTGCAGGGGGTAGCATCCTGCTGTGGGTAGCATCCTGCAGGGGGCAGCATCCTGCTGTGGGCAGCATCCTGCAGGGGGCAGCATCCTGCAGGGGGCAGCATCCTGCAGGGGGCAGCATCCTGCAGGGGGCAGCATCCTGCTGTGGGCAGCATCCTGCAGGGGGCAGCATCCTGCTGTGGAGATTGACCAAAGTGTGTTTTGTTGCAGAGCTGTGGAGGGTGACAACTGAACCGACTCCGGGAGGTGAGGACACAGGAACCAGCTTCTGTTTCTGACACATGATCTCACTCTCTCTCTCTGTGTGTGTCTCTCTCTCTCTCTCTCCCCCCTCCCTCTATCTCCCCCCTCTCTCTCTCTTCCCCCCTCTCCCTCTCTCTCCAGGTCAAAGCCTTTGTGGTGGAGGACATTCCTCTGTAGTATCCTTCTCTCACAGCGACAGAACACAATAAAACCTTTAAATTTACTTTTAAACAATAAGAAGTTGGTGAAGGTTTTTCTTCAGGCAAAAAGGGAAATAAAATCTACAGTGTTCTACTGTGTCTCTTCAGGCAGCGTTACCTTCTGTAACCAAGCCACGCCTGCCCCGGGGCGGACAGCCACACCTGAGCCTGCCTCTTTCACATTACAGCCACAGTGTGAATCATATCTGTCTGACACATCAGAACCAGTGGGGGTGGGTCCAGACCAGTGTGGGTGGGTCCAGACCAGTGTGGGTGGGTCCAGACCAGTGTGGGTGGGTCCAGACCAGTGTGGGTGGGTCCAGACCAGTGGGGGCGGGTCCAGACCAGTGTGGGTGGGTCCAGACCAGTGGGGGCGGGTCCTGACTCAAAAATCTCCAAAATGATGTGCCCTGACATTCTGCAACACCACCCCCCAGGCCTTTACAGGATGGTCCAAAAGTGGTTCTTGGTCCAAAAGTGGTTCTTGGTCCAAAAGTGGTTCTTGGTCCAAAAGTGGCTCTAGGTCTAAAGCTCCGTTCCACATGTGTGTCAATGCTGAGTGTTCTGGACCAGTCTAGTTTAGTCGCTGTGGACTTTAGAAGTCTCTCGTTTAAATGAATGGAGCTCTCTCCGGCTGACGCATGCACAGATGTGTTTTTTCACAGTTTTCTTGTGGGCGGGACCACTCGCGGCCATCTTGGATTGCTCCAGTAGAGCAAATTTTTTGGCCCATTAGTTAGAACGGCGGAGACTCTGTCCGTTAATATTTAAGTCTAGTGTATACTCGCGCGGAGGTGACGTGACGTCACTTGTGCAACGCAAAATTTTCTAACTACGTAAGGGTCGCCACAAGGAAGCTCCGCTGTGATTGGTCCGTGTGTGAGAGAAGCTCCGCTGTGATTGGTCCGTGTGTGTGAGAGAAGCTCCGCTGTGATTGGTCCGTGTGTGTGAGAGAAGCTCCGCTGTGATTGGTCTGTGTGTGAGAGAAGCTCCGCTGTGATTGGTCTGTGTGTGAGAGAAGCTCCGCTGTGATTGGTCCGTGTGTGTGAGAGAAGCTCCGCTGTGATTGGTCCGTGTGTGTGAGAGAAGCTCCGCTGTGATTGGTCCGTGTGTGTGAGAGAAGCTCCGCTGTGATTGGTCTGTGTGTGAGAGAAGCTCCGCTGTGATTGGTCCGTGTGTGTGAGAGAAGCTCCGCTGTGATTGGTCCGTGTGTGTGAGAGAAGCTCCGCTGTGATTGGTCCGTGTGTGTGAGAGAAGCTCCGCTGTGATTGGTCTGTGTGTGAGAGAAGCTCCGCTGTGATTGGTCCGTGTGTGTGAGAGAAGCTCCGCTGTGATTGGTCTGTGTGTGAGAGAAGCTCCGCTGTGATTGGTCCGTGTGTGTGAGAGAAGCTCCGCTGTGATTGGTCCGTGTGTGTGAGAGAAGCTCCGCTGTGATTGGTCTGTGTGTGAGAGAAGCTCCGCTGTGATTGGTCCGTGTGTGTGAGAGAAGCTCCGCTGTGATTGGTCTGTGTGTGAGAGAAGCTCCGCTGTGATTGGTCCGTGTGTGTGAGAGAAGGAAGCATGAAGCGTCTGCAGGAGCATGGACGAGGCACTTTGGAGCAGAGAGCTTTGTGCTTCGAAGGAACCAAAGGAAAAGTAGTTTGGGCTCAGAGCCTGATATAGACTGTGGACTATCTAACATATATATAACTTATATCTAACATATATATAACTTATATCTAACTTATATCTAACATATATATAACTTATATCTAACATATATATAACTTATATCTAACATATATCTAACTTATATCTAACATATATCTAACATATATCTAACTTATATATAACTTGCGTTCCTCCTGTTCTTATAAATAGTTGATGTTTGTCTCAGATATTTACCACTTATTGTTTTGCTGTTTGTGCTGAAAACACTTTAATAATAACTGTGATATAGTAATAATATATATAATAATAATAACTGTAATATAGTAATAATATATATAATATATAATAATAATAACTGTAATATAGTAATAATGTATATAATATATAATAATAATAACTGTAATATAGTAATAATATATAATATATAATAATAATAACTGTAATATAGTAATAATATATATAATATATAATAATAACTGTAATATAGTAATAATATATATAACATATAATAATAATAACTAATATAGTAATAATATATATAATATATAATAATAATAACTATGTTTCCAACAGAACTGTGTCTTTATTCACAGCATCACAGTTAAATGAGTTGAAACGATGAGTTTAGAACGGTCACATAAACCTACAGTAGAAACACATGTAATGATCTCAAACAGCTTCACTTTGTTTTTGTTCTGAAGAGGAGAAAGAAGCAGCGTAAATGGGACCGCTTTGGTTTCTCAGGCAACTCCTGTGAGATCGCCATCATGTGGTTGGGGGTGGGATTACAACATTCAACATACATCTTCAAAACTCTGTAAGGAATATAAATTAAATGGTGCTATGGTTTTTTCACATTTTCCCAGCGGCCATTTTGAAACTGCCACAGACAGTGAAAGTGATGTCACTTTAGTTTGAACGGCGGAGACAGAAGTGACTACACCTTTAACATTTACAGTCTGTGGTCAGGTCAGGGGTCAGAGGTCGCTGTAGGGGTCAGTGTGTGTGAAGTGTGTTATACAAATAAACTTGCCTTGACCAGAGTGAGCCATAACCTGGTGATGAAGCACATTCCTGGAGCTGACCCTGAGCTCGTTCTCCTGAACCACTTCTATGAAGAGCTGGAGGTGAGTCATCTTCATCTTCATCATTTATACCTGTGCTTCATATGATGTATTAAAGAAGCCTCTCTTTCCTCTCTCCCTCCTCTCCTCCCTCTCTCCCAATCTCTTCGTCCTCTTACCCAATCTTGCGCTCCCCTCTATCCCCCTCTCCTCTTATCTCCCGTCTGTCTCCTCCTCTCCCTCTTTCGCTCCCCCATGTCTCTCTCTCTCCCTCTTCCCCCCTCCTTTACTTTCCCCCATGTCTCCCTGCCTCTCTCCCTTTCTCTCCCTCCCGTCTCTCTCCCCCTCTCCCCTCCTTTCCTCTCCCCTGTGTCTCCCTCCCTCTCTCTCTTTCTCTCCCCCATGTCTCCCTCCCCCGTGTCTCCCTCTCTCCCCCGTGTCTCCCTCTCTCCCCCGTGTCTCCCTCTCTCCCCCATGTCTCCCTCCCCCCGTCTCCCCCTCAGCGGATCCCTCTGAGTGACATGACTCGCACAGAGATAAACTCTCTGCTGCAGACTCTGGGCTTCTATAAGAAACAACATGAAGAGGAGTTGGTCCCTGAAGAGTTCCGCTTCTCTCCGGCCAAAAGCAGCCCCTTCCCTGAGGAGCCCGCCGCCTCCCCCTCACCCTCCCCCTCACCCACACCCGAGCCCGAGCACACAGACCTGTAGGGGCCGCTGCTGGTGAGTCTGACAAATATCAGTTGTACATTTCTCCTTTGTGAGATCAATAAAGTATATCTTAAAATTAAAAGTTTGTACAAATGAGGCTGTAGACCCAGGACTGAGGCTGTAGACCCAGGACTGAGGCTGTAGACCCAGGACTGAGGCTGTAGACCCAGGACTGAGGCTGTAGACCCAGGACTGAGGCTGTAGACCCAGGACTGAGGCTGTAGACCCAGGACTGAGGCTGCAGACCCAGGACTGAGGCTGTAGACCCAGGACTGAGGCTGTAGACCCAGGACTAAGGCTGCAGACCCAGGACTGAGACTGTAGATCCAGGACTGAGGCTGTAGATCCAGGACTGAGGCTGTAGACCCAGGACTGAGGCTGTAGACCCAGGACTGAGGCTGTAGATCCAGGACTGAGGCTGTAGACCCAGGACTGAGGCTGTAGACCCAGGACTGAGGTTGTACACCCAGGACTGAGGCTGTAGACCCAGGACTGAGGCTATAGACCCAGGACTGAGGCTGTAGACTCAGGACTGAGGCTGTAGACCCAGGACTGAGGCTTAAGACCAAGGACTGAGGCTGCAGACCCAGGACTGAGGCTGTAGACCCAGGACTGAGGCTGTAGACCCAGGACTGAGGCTGTAGACCCAGGACTGAGACTGTAGACCCAGGACTGAGGCTGTAGACCCAGGACTGAGGCTGTAGACCCAGGACTGAGGCTGTAGACCCAGGACTGAGGCTGCAGACCCAGGACTGAGACTGTAGACCCAGGACTGAGGCTGTAGACCCAGGACTGAGGCTGTAGACCCAGGACTGAGACTGTAGACCCAGGACTAAGGCTGTAGACCCAGAACTGAGGCTGTAGACCCAGGACTGAGGCTGTAGACCCAGGACTGAGGCTGTAGACCCAGGATAAAGAGTCTTAATCTGATTCTTGTTTTCCGTCTCCAGCTGTGATGAAGTGTGACCTGCACCAATGAGAGACCGGCCTGGTCCCGGCACAATGACGCCCCAGGCACAAAGCTCTGCAGGTCTGGGGCCGATGCTTCTCTGGTCTGGGTCTGGGTCTGGTCTGGTCTGGTTCCAGGACCACTTCTCAAAGAAACGATCGTTTACATAAAGAACTCTCACTGGAGGATATTTTGAACCCTGTGACTTTTTCTCTGACGTTTTTATCTTTGATGTGTTGTGGGCGGGGCTTGACAAAGGTAGATGTTTGTGGGCGGGGCTTAGTGGGGGTTAGAAGGTGGTGGTGATCCTGTGTTTGATCCTGTAGCAGCAGAAACACACAGATGTGTCGAGGAAATGGAATGATTAAAATGTTATGTGACATCACTGTCTCTGTGTTTTGGAGATCATCATTTTCTGACTTTAATCTCAGTGTCTGGCAAAAGAAGTAAAAATAGCGCAACCCTTAAGCTCAACTTTATTACAGACTCTAATGTCTTCATATCTGCACAGACACGAGTGGAAAGAGAGCAGTAGATGTTGCTCTTTTCTGCTTCACACTAAGAATAAAACAGACTTTTACAGAAATACAACATGAACGTGCGGCTTATCGTCCAGAAAACACTTTGATCAAAGATGGATCCAGTGTCTGCGGCGTCTAAACAAATCTCACATGTTCAGAACGTGGACTTTTAACATTTGTCCACATTCAGTGCCCATTCACATAAACAAAAGTATTGAGGAAGGAAGAAGCAGGACTGAGGAGAGGATCCACCTTCAGCAGGACTGAGGCGAGGATCCACCTTCAGCAGGACTGAGGCGAGGATCCACCTTCAGCAGGACTGAGGAGAGGATCCACCTTCAGCAGGACTGAGGAGAGGATCCACCTTCAGCAGGACTGAGGCGAGGATCCACCTTCAGCAGGACTGAGGAGAGGATCCACCTTCAGCAGGACTGAGGCGAGGATCCACCTTCAGCAGGACTGAGGCGAGGATCCACCTTCAGCAGGACTGAGGAGAGGATCCACCTTCAGCAGGACTGAGGCGAGGATCCACCTTCAGCAGGACTGAGGAGAGGATCCACCTTCAGCAGGACTGAGGAGAGGATCCACCTTCAGCAGGACTGAGGCGAGGATCCACCTTCAGCAGGACTGAGGCGAGGATCCACCTTCAGCAGGACTGAGGCGAGGATCCACCTTCAGCAGGACTGAGGAGAGGATCCACCTTCAGCAGGACTGAGGAGAGGATCCACCTTCAGCAGGACTGAGGCGAGGATCCACCTTCAGCAGGACTGAGGCGAGGATCCACCTTCAGCAGGACTGAGGCGAGGATCCACCTTCAGCAGGACTGAGGAGAGGATCCACCTTCAGCAGGACTGAGGCGAGGATCCACCTTCAGCAGGACTGAGGCGAGGATCCACCTTCAGCAGGACTGAGGCGAGGATCCACCTTCAGCAGGACTGAGGCGAGGATCCACCTTCAGCAGGACTGAGGAGAGGATCCACCTTCAGCAGGACTGAGGAGAGGATCCACCTTCAGCAGGACTGAGGCGAGGATCCACCTTCAGCAGGACTGAGGCGAGGATCCACCTTCAGCAGGACTGAGGCGAGGATCCACCTTCAGCAGGACTGAGGAGAGGATCCACCTTCAGCAGGACTGAGGAGAGGATCCACCTTCAGCAGGACTGAGGAGAGGATCCACCTTCAGCAGGACTGAGGCGAGGATCCACCTTCAGCAGGACTGAGGCGAGGATCCACCTTCAGCAGGACTGAGGCGAGGATCCACCTTCAGCAGGACTGAGGCGAGGATCCACCTTCAGCAGGACTGAGGAGAGGATCCACCTTCAGCAGGACTGAGGCGAGGATCCACCTTCAGCAGGACTGAGGCGAGGATCCACCTTCAGCAGGACTGAGGCGAGGATCCACCTTCAGCAGGACTGAGGCGAGGATCCACCTTCAGCAGGACTGAGGCGAGGATCCACCTTCAGCAGGACTGAGGAGAGGATCCACCTTCAGCAGGACTGAGGAGAGGATCCACCTTCAGCAGGACTGAGGAGAGGATCCACCTTCAGCAGGACTGAGGCGAGGATCCACCTTCAGCAGGACTGAGGAGAGGATCCACCTTCAGCAGGACTGAGGCGAGGATCCACCTTCAGCAGGACTGAGGAGAGGATCCACCTTCAGCAGGACTGAGGCGAGGATCCACCTTCAGCAGGACTGAGGCGAGGATCCACCTTCAGCAGGACTGAGGCGAGGATCCACCTTCAGCAGGAGCAGAAACACAAAGCTACATCTACGCTCTCCATCTGACAGACTGTTGTTTTGTAAAGAGGAATGGGCAAAACCTCCTGTCTCTAGATGTGCAGACCTGGTCAAACCCAAATGAGAAAGGAGCTTCCACACAGTGTTCACTCTGGTCTGTGACGTTTATAGTTTTATGGTTGAAACATGATCAGGACGTATGAATACTTTTGAGAGGCACAGTATAAGCCTCACCTGAATATAAGCCTCATGTTTTAACAGGACTTAACTCATGCCATTTATTTTCCCCATAGTTATAGCACACAATATTCTGTGGGTCTTGAAAGTCAGTGAAATCATCAAAATCCGCTGCCAGTCAAGGAGGACACATTTATGGACAGTGGTCTCTGCCTTTAAAGGCTCTGAGTGTTTCACTGATTCTCTGATCTGTGTTGGTGAATCGACAGCTTTGTAAAGAGCTCTGAGTCCAGTATTTAACCTGAAACTGGGTGGAGTCAAGTCCATAATCTGCTCTGACTTTACCCGAGTCTCTGCTGTTCACATAAACATAAGTATGTAGGTTGGCCTCATCGCTGCAGAAGCCGCAGCAGTGCTGTAACTGTCTCTTCTCCTGCTGCTGGAGGTGGCAGCATCGTGCTGTGGAGCTGCTGTTCTTCTGCAGGGACAGGGTTTAGTGTCAGAGTTTATATGAAGGTGGACGGAGCCAAAGTAAAGATGAAGGAAAACACAGTCCGAGTCTGGACCCTCACAATCTGATGGCTGTGGGTTCAATCCCCACGACTCCTGAACCTTTGTGTCTCTGAGCAACACACTTCACTCTGAAGCCTCGTTTAAAAAATAATTCAAACATTCATTTTAAAAAGTGGAGATGACACACGTCACATGATGATGAGGCCTGTTCTGATTGGCTCCTGCTTTTGGCCTCTCCTCATTGGCTCCTGCTTTTGGCCACTCCTCATTGGCTCCTGCTTTTGGCCACTCCTCATTGGCTCCTGCTTTTGGCCTCTCCTCATTGGCTCCTGCTTTTGGCCTCTCCTCATTGGCTCCTGCTTTTGGCCTCTCCTCATTGGCTCCTGCTTTTGGCCTCTCCTCATTGGCCACTCCTCATTGGCTCCTGCTTTTGGCCTCTCCTCATTGGCTCCTGCTTTTGGCCACTCCTCATTGGCTGCTCTCCTTCAATCTGTGGCGGATGTGAAATTCCTCGTCCTGAAAACAGAGCAATAGTATTATGCATTAAATGTGTGTGTGTGTGTGTGTGTGTGTGTGTGTGTGTGTGTGTGTGTGTGTGTGTGTGTGTGTGTGTGTGTGTCTGTGCGTGGGTGCGTGTCTGTCTGTGTGTGTGTGTGTGTCTGTGTGTGTGTGTGTGCGTGCGTGTGTGTGTGTGTCTGTGTGCGTGGGTGCGTGTGTGTGTGTGTGTGTGTGCGTGTGTGTGTGTGTGCGTCCTCACAGTCTCCTCTCCTTCTGTGAACTCGCTTCCCGCTGTCAGAGCGTCCAGATCTGACAGAGCGCTCTCCACAAAGTCCTCATCGTAGTCCGTCTGGTTCTCCTCCGACAACTCCTCTGAAAGACACACACAATACTCCTCTGAGACACACAAGTAAGCTTTTTAGTAAGTAGTAAGTAAGCTTTATTTATATACCGCCTTTTCACTGCAGATCTGAGTCTCAAAGCGGTTTACAATTGTTATTTTTGGGAGTGGGGCCAGTACAGGAGGCACAGACCTATTGTACATATTTTTAGTGGTAGGGGAAACCGGAGCACCCGGAGGAAACCTACGCAGACACAGGGAGAACATGCAAACTCCACTCAGAAAGGCCCTGGTCCAACCGGGATTCGAACCCAGGACCTTCTTGCTGAGAGGCGAGAGTGCTATCCACTCAGCCACCGTGCCGCCCACACAACTATTACATACCCTGACACACAGAGACACACAATACTCCTCTGAGACACACAACTAGGGTGTGTCCCTGTACTATCGCATTCTACGACAAACTACAACGAACAAATTCAGCACAAACTCTGACGTCACCGACACCGACCTACAACACCCGCCTCCCCCGCTCTCTGATTGGTCGGAGGGAATTCAACCGAGGAAACTGCAGCCACTAGGATCAGACCCAGACGTACATGTAGGAAATGATCATGGACAAGAGTTTACACATGGTAAGACCAGACGTACATGTAGGAAATGACCATGGACC
>OZ035831.1:43765315-43777815 GCA_964034765.1 Knipowitschia caucasica
ATAATAACACACAACCAGACACACAATAACAACACACAACCAGACACACAATAATAACACACAACCAGACACACAATAACAACACACAACCAGACACACAATAATAACACACAACCAGACACACACAACACTAACACACCTTCTGCAACCAGACACACAATAATAACACACAACCAGACACACACAACACTAACACACCTTCTGCAACCAGACACACAATAATAACACACAACCAGACACACACAACACTAACACACCTTCTGCAACCAGACACACAATACTTCCATGCTAACACAGACTGTATACAGATGCTAATGCTAACACAGACTGTATACAGATGCTAATGCTAACACAGACTGTATACAGATGCTAATGCTAACACAGACTGTATACAGATGCTAATGCTAACACAGACTGTATACAGATGCTAATGCTAACACAGACTGTATACAGATGCTAATGCTAACACAGACTGTATACAGATGCTAATGCTAACACAGACTGTATACAGATGCTAATGCTAACACAGACTGTATACAGATGCTAATGCTAACACAGACTGTATACAGATGCTAATGCTAACACAGACTGTATACAGATGCTAATGCTAACACTCACCGCGATCTCGTCAAACTTCCCGAACTCCAGCGTGCCGTAGCGGTCGATGGGAGGCCGGATGTACTCGCAGTAGTCGCTGTCTCGCACCAGCTCCAGTTGTCGCACGCAGCAGACGTAGGCCAGACGGGTTTGGATCTCTGCCATGTTCAGCACCTGTACAGAGGCCAGACGGGTTTGGATCTCCGCCATGTTCAGCACCTGTACAGAGGCCAGACGGGTTTGGATCTCTGCCATGTTCAGCACCTGTACAGAGGCCAGACGGGTTTGGATCTCTGCCATGTTCAGCACCTGTACAGAGGCCAGACGGGTTTGGATCTCTGCCATGTTCAGCACCTGTACAGAGGCCAGACGGGTTTGGATCTCTGCCATGTTCAGCACCTGTACAGAGGCCAGACGGGTTTGGATCTCTGCCATGTTCAGCACCTGTACAGAGGCCAGACGGGTTTGGATCTCTGCCATGTTCAGCACCTGTACAGAGGCCAGACGGGTTTGGATCTCTGCCATGTTCAGCACCTGTACAGAGGCCAGACGGGTTTGGATCTCTGCCATGTTCAGCACCTGTACAGAGGCCAGACGGGTTTGGATCTCTGCCATGTTCAGCACCTGTACAGAGGCCAGACGGGTTTGGATCTCTGCCATGTTCAGCACCTGTACAGAGGCCAGACGGGTTTGGATCTCTGCCATGTTCAGCACCTGTACAGAGGCCAGACGGGTTTGGATCTCTGCCATGTTCAGCACCTGTACAGAGGCCAGACGGGTTTGGATCTCCGCCATGTTCAGCACCTGTACAGAGGCCAGACGGGTTTGGATCTCTGCCATGTTCAGCACCTGTACAGAGGCCAGACGGGTTTGGATCTCTGCCATGTTCAGCACCTGTACAGAGGCCAGACGGGTTTGGATCTCCGCCATGTTCAGCACCTGTACAGAGGCCAGACGGGTTTGGATCTCTGCCATGTTCAGCACCTGTACAGAGGCCAGACGGGTTTGGATCTCTGCCATGTTCAGCACCTGTACAGAGGCCAGACGGGTTTGGATCTCTGCCATGTTCAGCACCTGTACAGAGGCCAGACGGGTTTGGATCTCTGCCATGTTCAGCACCTGTACAGAGGCCAGACGGGTTTGGATCTCTGCCATGTTCAGCACCTGTACAGAGGCCAGACGGGTTTGGATCTCTGCCATGTTCAGCACCTGTACAGAGGCCAGACGGGTTTGGATCTCTGCCATGTTCAGCACCTGTACAGAGGCCAGACGGGTTTGGATCTCTGCCATGTTCAGCACCTGTACAGAGGCCAGACGGGTTTGGATCTCTGCCATGTTCAGCACCTGTACAGAGGCCAGACGGGTTTGGATCTCTGCCATGTTCAGCACCTGTACAGAGGCCAGACGGGTTTGGATCTCCGCCATGTTCAGCACCTGTACAGAGGCCAGACGGGTTTGGATCTCTGCCATGTTCAGCACCTGTACAGAGGCCAGACGGGTTTGGATCTCCGCCATGTTCAGCACCTGTACAGAGGCCAGACGGGTTTGGATCTCTGCCATGTTCAGCACCTGTACAGAGGCCAGACGGGTTTGGATCTCCGCCATGTTCAGCACCTGTACAGAGGCCAGACGGGTTTGGATCTCTGCCATGTTCAGCACCTGTACAGAGGCCAGACGGGTTTGGATCTCTGCCATGTTCAGCACCTGTACAGAGGCCAGACGGGTTTGGATCTCTGCCATGTTCAGCACCTGTACAGAGGCCAGACGGGTTTGGATCTCTGCCATGTTCAGCACCTGTACAGAGGCCAGACGGGTTTGGATCTCCGCCATGTTCAGCACCTGTACAGAGGCCAGACGGGTTTGGATCTCTGCCATGTTCAGCACCTGTACAGAGGCCAGACGGGTTTGGATCTCCGCCATGTTCAGCACCTGTACAGAGGCCAGACGGGTTTGGATCTCTGCCATGTTCAGCACCTGTACAGAGGCCAGACGGGTTTGGATCTCTGCCATGTTCAGCACCTGTACAGAGGCCAGACGGGTTTGGATCTCTGCCATGTTCAGCACCTGTACAGAGGCCAGACGGGTTTGGATCTCTGCCATGTTCAGCACCTGTACAGAGGCCAGACGGGTTTGGATCTCTGCCATGTTCAGCACCTGTACAGAGGCCAGACGGGTTTGGATCTCTGCCATGTTCAGCACCTGTACAGAGGCCAGACGGGTTTGGATCTCTGCCATGTTCAGCACCTGTACAGAGGCCAGACGGGTTTGGATCTCTGCCATGTTCAGCACCTGTACAGAGGCCAGACGGGTTTGGATCTCTGCCATGTTCAGCACCTGTACAGAGGCCAGACGGGTTTGGATCTCCGCCATGTTCAGCACCTGTACAGAGGCCAGACGGGTTTGGATCTCCGCCATGTTCAGCACCTGTACAGAGGCCAGACGGGTTTGGATCTCTGCCATGTTCAGCACCTGTACAGAGGCCAGACGGGTTTGGATCTCCGCCATGTTCAGCACCTGTACAGAGGCCAGACGGGTTTGGATCTCCGCCATGTTCAGCACCTGTACAGAGGCCAGACGGGTTTGGATCTCCGCCATGTTCAGCACCTGTACAGAGGCCAGACGGGTTTGGATCTCTGCCATGTTCAGCACCTGTACAGAGGCCAGACGGGTTTGGATCTCCGCCATGTTCAGCACCTGTACAGAGGCCAGACGGGTTTGGATCTCCGCCATGTTCAGCACCTGTACAGAGGCCAGACGGGTTTGGATCTCCGCCATGTTCAGCACCTGTACAGAGGCCAGACGGGTTTGGATCTCTGCCATGTTCAGCACCTGTACAGAGGCCAGACGGGTTTGGATCTCTGCCATGTTCAGCACCTGTACAGAGGCCAGACGGGTTTGGATCTCTGCCATGTTCAGCACCTGTACAGAGGCCAGACGGGTTTGGATCTCCGCCATGTTCAGCACCTGTACAGAGGCCAGACGGGTTTGGATCTCTGCCATGTTCAGCACCTGTACAGAGGCCAGACGGGTTTGGATCTCCGCCATGTTCAGCACCTGTACAGAGGCCAGACGGGTTTGGATCTCTGCCATGTTCAGCACCTGTACAGAGGCCAGACGGGTTTGGATCTCTGCCATGTTCAGCACCTGTACAGAGGCCAGACGGGTTTGGATCTCTGCCATGTTCAGCACCTGTACAGAGGCCAGACGGGTTTGGATCTCTGCCATGTTCAGCACCTGTACAGAGGCCAGACGGGTTTGGATCTCTGCCATGTTCAGCACCTGTACAGAGGCCAGACGGGTTTGGATCTCTGCCATGTTCAGCACCTGTACAGAGGCCAGACGGGTTTGGATCTCTGCCATGTTCAGCACCTGTACAGAGGCCAGACCAGTGGCGGCCGGCCAATAGAGGGCGCTAGGGCGCCGCCCCACCACTCACAACTTGCCATGTTACCTTGAATAAAACGTTAAAAAAAATAATAACATTAAAATATTTCGAAATTTATGTGTGTTTTATTTCAGATGTGGAAGAAATACTTTATAGTTTATGCTGAGTTGGATTGATTAAGCTCATCAGCGTTGTCTGTGTCGGACTGAGGACGTATTTCCGCCGTCTATGGACTCTCGTTAAAAGTTGTACATGCGCAGTAGCTCCTCTTCAATGCAAGAGATAAGACGATTTGGGGGCGCAGGAGAAGTGCGCCCTGAGGGGGCGGGATCGCCCGCGACCTGTACTGTCACTGTCTGTGACGTCCGTTTACAGTGATTGACAGGTCAAGCTGTGGGAGTTTGAGACGAACGTAAAGAGACGCAAAATGGAGAACGAGAAAAAGAATAATTCAGTTAGATCACTCAAAACAATACCGTTTGAGAGAAGATCATACCAGGAGAAGGTTGAGGTTAAAGAGCTTGGACCTGATCAGCCAAATATTACCATTAGTCAGCAGTCCAGGACCTGGTTCAGCGCCAAATCTTGGCTAGCAGCATGTAGCGAGGCTAATGCTTTATTTTGCTTTCCATGCCTCTTGTTTCAAACATCAGGATCTGACCCAGCATGGATCAAGACAGGTATGACTGATCTGAAGCACTTTTTAGAAAAGGCAAAGAAGCATGAGCAGACTGGTATCCACATGCAAAATGCCCTCAAATTAGCTATGTTTGGGAAGATAAATATTTCATCCCAGCTGGATGAAAGCTACAGGGTAGGGATCAGAAAGCACAATGAGGAGGTTGACAAGAATAGGCACATCCTATCAAAAATAATAGACTGTGTCAAATTCTGTGGTGCATTTATATCTAGTCATCATATTCATAGCCCCCCCAGTAGAAAATTCCACCAGCCGCCACTGGGCCAGACGGGTTTGGATCTCTGCCATGTTCAGCACCTGTACAGAGGCCAGACGGGTTTGGATCTCCGCCATGTTCAGCACCTGTACAGAGGCCAGACGGGTTTGGATCTCCGCCATGTTCAGCACCTGTACAGAGGCCAGACGGGTTTGGATCTCTGCCATGTTCAGCACCTGTACAGAGGCCAGACGGGTTTGGATCTCCGCCATGTTCAGCACCTGTACAGAGGCCAGACGGGTTTGGATCTCCGCCATGTTCAGCACCTGTACAGAGGCCAGACGGGTTTGGATCTCTGCCATGTTCAGCACCTGTACAGAGGCCAGACGGGTTTGGATCTCTGCCATGTTCAGCACCTGTACAGAGGCCAGACGGGTTTGGATCTCTGCCATGTTCAGCACCTGTACAGAGGCCAGACGGGTTTGGATCTCTGCCATGTTCAGCACCTGTACAGAGGCCAGACGGGTTTGGATCTCCGCCATGTTCAGCACCTGTACAGAGGCCAGACGGGTTTGGATCTCCGCCATGTTCAGCACCTGTACAGAGGCCAGACGGGTTTGGATCTCTGCCATGTTCAGCACCTGTACAGAGGCCAGACGGGTTTGGATCTCTGCCATGTTCAGCACCTGTACAGAGGCCAGACGGGTTTGGATCTCTGCCATGTTCAGCACCTGTACAGAGGCCAGACGGGTTTGGATCTCCGCCATGTTCAGCACCTGTACAGAGGCCAGACGGGTTTGGATCTCTGCCATGTTCAGCACCTGTACAGAGGCCAGACGGGTTTGGATCTCCGCCATGTTCAGCACCTGTACAGAGGCCAGACGGGTTTGGATCTCCGCCATGTTCAGCACCTGTACAGAGGCCAGACGGGTTTGGATCTCTGCCATGTTCAGCACCTATACAGAGGCCAGACGGGTTTGGATCTCTGCCATGTTCAGCACCTGTACAGAGGCCAGACGGGTTTGGATCTCTGCCATGTTCAGCACCTGTACAGAGGCCAGACACTGTACAGGTGCACAGACTGAAGTACACTGGTGCAGACTGAAGTACACTGGTGCAGACTGAAGTACACTGGTGCAGACTGAAGTACACTGGTGCACAGACTGAAGTACACTGGTGCAGACTGAAGTACACTGGTGCACAGACTGAAGTACACTGGTGCAGACTGAAGTACACTGGTGCAGACTGAAGTACACTGGTGCTACTGAAGTACACTGGTGCTACTGAAGTACACTGGTGCAGACTGCAGTACACTGGTACAGACTGAAGTACACTGGTGCAGACTGAAGTACACTGGTGCAGACTGAAGTACACTGGTACAGACTGAAGTACACTGGTGCTACTGAAGTACACTGGTGCAGACTGAAGTACACTGGTGCAGACTGAAGTACACTGGTGCTACTGAAGTACACTGGTGCAGACTGAAGTACACTGGTGCAGACTGAAGTACACTGGTGCAGACTGAAGTACACTGGTACAGACTGAAGTACACTGGTGCAGACTGAAGTACACTGGTACAGACTGAAGTACACTGGTGCAGACTGAAGTACACTGGTGCAGACTGAAGTACACTGGTGCAGACTGAAGTACACTGGTGCAGACTGAAGTACACTGGTGCAGACTGAAGTACACTGGTGCAGACTGAAGTACACTGGTGCAGACTGAAGTACACTGGTGCAGACTGAAGTACACTGGTGCAGACTGAAGTACACTGGTGCAGACTGAAGTACACTGGTGCAGACTGAAGTACACTGGTGCAGACTGAAGTACACTGGTGCTACTGAAGTACACTGGTGCAGACTGAAGTACACTGGTGCAGACTGAAGTACACTGGTGCAGACTGAAGTACACTGGTGCAGACTGAAGTACACTGGTGCAGACTGAAGTACACTGGTGCAGACTGAAGTACACTGGTGCAGACTGAAGTACACTGGTGCAGACTGAAGTACACTGGTGCTACTGAAGTACACTGGTGCAGACACATTGAAACCCTAAACTGTCAGTGTCTTCGAACTGAAACTGGACGCAGCACATGGTCCTGTGTGAACGCCCCTAACACTCTGAACCAATGAGAAGCTGAGGAGCCTATGGAGCCAATGAAACGCTTCGACACATAAACGACAGTCCATGAAACAATGAGGTCACAGTAAAGTGTTTCACAAAGTGTCGGAAAGCTTCACTATGACTTCAGTTATCCAAAAAAAACATTTATTCACAAACACAGTATACTATAACACTGCAAATGTTGGAAATACATCTTTAAATAGTCCCTGGTCTATGAAAAGGGTGGGTGAAGAAGATGACAAAGTCTGGGATCGTGTCTTTAATTCAGACAGAAGACATGTTTTATTGTTGATGATAGACGCACGAACAAAGATGGAGGAATGAACACCGTCCAATCAGCTTTCGCCGCGATGCCAGTAGCTTTGGCCTTCAAGTACTGTCTCCTGCAAATGTACGAATGGTGAGTTTGAACTTTAACCACAGTTGCTTCAAAGTGTCATGAAATATCTAAATGGGTTCTGTCTCGGTTGCCGCGGTGACGATCTCTAGGCTCAGAATGGAATGCCGTGTAGTCGTTGGATTCTGAGACATTCTTTAGATCCTGGTTGCTACGGCTCTAGTTTGTGATGTCACCTTCCGGAACAACAGGACATAACCAACCCAAGTTTAGGTGTCAGAGCACAGCACAGGGGGGAGGCCAGGGTCAGGACTGTCGCTGTAGTCGGGGAGTCCCTGAGGAGAAGAGTCCGAGTCCTCATCATGGATCGCAGGATGCTTCATAATCCATCTGTGAACCCCAGCTCAGGGGGGGAAATCCACTCGGTTTTTGGGAACGCCAACATGGAGATCGTCAGTGGTTTTGAATCTAGTTGTAGGAGTCAAGACTATGATCTTTGCTCCACCTCTGGGGATAGTGGCTGGAAGGAAAGTTTGGGGGGAATATCATTGGATTTAGAGGCTCCAGAGAAGAGGAACAGTGAGTTAGACAGAACCAAGTTGGCGCTAGGGGAGAAGATTAGAAAGTTAAGGGACAAAGAAGAGAATCTGAGTGTAAAGGTTAAAACTCTGCAGATTGATTCAGATGAAAAACAGAAAGAGCTGGACGAGACCATGAGATGGACTCATAGCTTTAGGGTCAGACTGGAAAACTCTTTGAACATGAGGAATGACTTGATCCCAAAGCGCGTCGAGGATTGTGAGGCCTTGGACCTCATGTTGGAAACCTTTATGGGGGAAGCAGAGAGAGAGGATCTGGAAAATCAGATAAAGAGAAAGAACAAAGAACTCCAGATGGTTAAATCTCAGCAACAAGCTTCTCTCCAGCAACACGAGGCCATCATCGACTCCAAAAACAAGGAGATCTGTGACTGGAAACAAAAGTTTGTCCATCTCTCGGTCGAGCGAGAGAAGATGACGGCCTTTCGGAGGAACATCTCAGAGTCCAGAGCTAGATCTGTGGAGGAGCAGCGAGCGCAAATGAACGTCTACGCTCAGACCATCCGCGAGCTCCAGCAACAACTCAACGATTATCAGGACGAGGTTTTACACAAAGACGAACAGAACCACCGCCTGGAGGACGAGGTGGTTCTGCTGAAGGTCGTGAACGCTCGTCTCCACATGAAGAACGCAGAGACAGCTGCCGCACTGCAGAAGGCTCAGAGGGCTTTGGGAGAAGGAGCTGAGGAGGCCCCTGGGTCAGGACTCCTCAGACTGGGCCGGTCTTTGCTGAGGGGCTGCATGTGTGTGGGCGCTCTGGGCCTGGGGCTCATGGGTCTGTCTCACATGGTACAGGAGCTGGCACCAAGCTGTCATCAGGAACCTTCTCTCTACTCTTTCTAAGTAAAGACCGGAGGGATCCTGAAGACCCACTGAAGACCTACTGAAGACCCACTGAAGACCTACTGAAGACCCACTGAAGACCCACTGAAGACCCACTGAAGACCCACTGAAGACCTACTGAAGACCCACTGAAGACCCACTGAAAACGGGAGAAACAGAACAATCAATAAAGCAAATGAAAAAACTTTTCTTCTTGGTGACTCTAGTATCAATCTAGCTCAAAGGAGCTGTGTCAAAGCTACTTTCTTAAATTGTCTTGATTCCAATTCATTCTTTCCCACAATAAATATATAAACAAGAAGGACGGAATCCAGTAAATCCATCATAGACAACATCACAAATGTTCATAATGTTGTTCTGTTTGATATTTCAGATCACTTTCCCATTGTGCTTTTCACAGATCTGGGAAAACAAACAAAACTGTCCTTAAAGGACACCTCAGCCTCAAATCCACTTTGTCAGCGAAGGCTGACGTCTGCAGCTAAGGCTGACGTCTGCAGCTAAGGCCGACGTCTGCAGCGAAGGCCGACGTCTGCAGCGAAGGCCGACGTCTGCAGCTAAGGCTGACGTCTGCAGCGAAGGCCGACGTCTGCAGCTAAGGCCGACGTCTGCAGCTAAGGCCGACGTCTGCAGCTAAGGCCGACCTCTGCAGCGAAGGCCGACGTCTGCAGCTAAGGCCGACGTCTGCAGCTAAGGCCGACGTCTGCAGCTAAGGCCGACGTCTGCAGCGAAGGCCGACGTCTGCAGCGAAGGCCGACGTCTGCAGCTAAGGCTGACGTCTGCAGCGAAGGCTGACATCAGCAGCGAAGGCTGACATCTGCAGCTAAGACTGACGTCTGCAGCTAAGGCTGACGTCTGCAGCTAAGGCCGACGTCTGCAGCTAAGGCCGACGTCAGCAGCGAAGGCTGACGTCTGCAGCTAAGGCTGACGTCTGCAGCGAAGGCTGACGTCTGCAGCGAAGGCTGACGTCTGCAGCTAAGGCCGACGTCAGCAGCGAAGGCCGACGTCTGCAGCTAAGGCCGACGTCAGCAGCGAAGGCCGACGTCTGCAGCTAAGGCCGACGTGTGCAGCTAAGGCTGACGTCTGCAGCTAAGGCTGACGTCTGCAGCTAAGGCCGACGTCAGCAGCGAAGGCTGACGTCTGCAGCTAAAGCTGACGTCTGCAGCTAAAGCTGACGTCTGCAGCTAAGGCTGACGTCTGCAGCTAAGGCTGACGTCTGCAGCGAAGGCCGACGTCTGCAGCGAAGGCCGACGTCTGCAGCTAAGGCCGACGTCAGCAGCGAAGGCCGACGTCAGCAGCTAAGGCTGACGTCTGCAGCTAAGGCTGACGTCTGCAGCTAAGGCTGACGTCTGCAGCTAAGGCCGGCGTCAGCAGCGAAGGCTGACGTCTGCAGCTAAAGCTGACGTCTGCAGCTAAAGCTGACGTCTGCAGCTAAGGCTGACGTCTGCAGCTAAAGCTGACGTCTGCAGCTAAGGCTGACGTCTGCAGCTAAGGCTGACGTCTGCAGCTAAGGCCGACGTCTGCAGCTAAGGCCGACGTCTGCAGCGAAGGCCGACGTCTGCAGCTAAGGCTGACGTCTGCAGCTAAGGCTGACGTCTGCAGCTAAGGCCGACGTCTGCCGCTAAGGCCGACGTCTGCAGCGAAGGCCGACGTCTGCAGCTAAGGCTGACGTCTGCAACGAAGGCCGACGTCTGCAGCTAAGGCTGACGTCTGCAGCTAAGGCCGACGTCTGCAGCGAAGGCCGACGTCTTCAGCTAAGGCTGACGTCTGCAACGAAGGCTGACGTCTGCAGCTAAGGCCGACGTCTGCAGCGAAGGCCGACGTCTGCAGCTAAGGCTGACGTCTGCAACGAAGGCTGACGTCTGCAGCTAAGGCCGACGTCTGCAGCTAAGGCTGACGTCTGCAGCGAAGGCCGACGTCTGCAGCTAAGGCTGACGTCTGCAACGAAGGCCGACGTCTGCAGCTAAGGCCGACGTCTGCAGCTAAGGCTGACGTCTGCAGCGAAGGCTGAAGTCTGCAGCGAAGGCTGACATCAGCAGTGGCTCGTTACGTCAGTTGCCCCGCCGCCCTGAGGTATAAACGGCCCAGTCTCGTTCTCTCCCCCGTAGCGAGTTGGAGAAGGAATGCCGAGTATTTTCATCGATTGTCAGGTTTGCGATTAGTTATAGCATTTAGGTAGATTTTTATTAGCATAGCTGTTTGTATTGTAGATAATTGAGTAGTGTTAATTGTAGTTGTCATTAGTTGCTTTTATTGTTAGATCAGTTCGCTGAATTAAGCTTAGGACTTTTGTTAGTTTTTCTATTGTTCATTGTATATTCTTTATTGTACTTTTGAACAATAAATACTACTTCTTGTTTCAGCGTGTGTTAAATGACTGTCTCTTGCACATGGGGGAATCATTTCTTTCCAAAATGCCTTCGGGGACAAAGAGCTGCAGTGGCCGCAGGTTATTGTGGCAGAGTTTAGAATTTTGTAACTATATGACCCCACAACATATAGTTTCTTGGTCTGGGTTCATCAGAATCAGAATCATTTTTATTGCCACGTAAGTAACAGGAAGTCACAGACTGGGAAATTGCTTTGGCTCAGTGCAACAGTCAGAAAGAGATAATAAAAATATAGAATAAAAAACACTTCTAAGGAATAAATGTAAATTTAAAATAGAGTTACAGTTACTATTTACAATATCCAAGTGCACATGGTGCACACAATGTAAGGTGACAGCAGTACAGTGAAGTAAAGTGACGTATGATGGGCAGTAAAGTGACTTTATAAAGGGCGGGGGGACAGGTTAAGAAGTGTTCAAGAGTCCAACAGCAGAGGGGAAGAAACTGTTCTTGTGGCGGGAGGTTCTAGTCCTGATGGACCGCAGCCTCCTGCCTGAGGGGAGTGGTTGGAATAGTCCATGTGCAGGTGAGAGGGGAGTGGTTGGAATAGTCCATGTGCAGGTGAGAGGGGAGTGGTTGGAATAGTCCATGTGCAGGTGAGAGGGGAGTGGTTGGAATAGTCCATGTGCAGGTGAGAGGGGAGTGGTTGGAATAGTCCATGTGCAGGTGAGAGGGGTCGGCTGTGATACGACCAGCCCGGCCTCGAGCTCGGCGACGTACAGGTCCTGCAGCGATGGAAGGCTGCGGCCGATCACTTCCTCTTCATACATAAAACGTCTCTTGCCCCTGGTCTCTCACCTTGACTCTCTCCCCTGGTCTCTCACCTTGACTCTCTCCCCTGGTCTCTCACCTTGACTCTCTCCCCTGGTCTCTCACCTTGACTCTCTCTCACCTTGACTCTCTCGCCCCTGGTCTCTCCCCTGGTCTCTCACCTTGACTCTCTCCCCTGGTCTCTCACCTTGACTCTCTCCCCTGGTCTCTCACCTTGACTCTCTCCCCTGGTCTCTCACCTTGACTCTCTCTCCCCTGGTCTCTCACCTTGACTCTCTCGCCTGGTCTCTCACCTTGACTCTCTCTCCCCTGGTCTCTCACCTTGACTCTCTCTCCCCTGGTCTCTCACCTTGACTCTCTCCCCTGGTCTCTCACCTTGACTCTCTCTCCCCTGGTCTCTCACCTTGACTCTCTCCCCTGGTCTCTCACCTTGACTCTCTCTCCCCTGGTCTCTCACCTTGACTCTCTCCCCTGGTCTCTCACCTTGACTCTCTCTCCCCTGGTCTCTCACCTTGACTCTCTCGCCTGGTCTCTCACCTTGACTCTCTCGCCTGGTCT